>JAYESA010000001.1:27343559-27378559 GCA_036927795.1 Iris macrosiphon
AATTAAGGATGAATATATTTGGAAGTCTCTACTTATTGCAATTAAGCTAATTCTTCTTAATTAATTAGTAGAAATGACTAATGGGTTTGAGTCCAAGTTGGGTTCACTATTTGTCATGACAAGTCTAAATGGTCCATATATGTCAAGTCTAAACATTGGCTAGTCTTTCTAACTAATATAAATAACACAAGTCTCTAATTAAGTAACTAATAGTAGCCACAATAATTATAACTCAACATAATTAAATAATTTAATACAATCATCACATTAATATTCAATATTAAATTCCTAAAATTAAATATCCATGCCAAATTATCAAACTACCCTTAGCTGGAAAAGTGAGGGTGACAATCCTACCCACCTTAGAAAAATTTTGTCCTCAAAATTAAGGAAGAAACTAACTATCAAGAACAATCAATACAAGCAAGAAAGAATTATACCTCACGGCTCAAACATATAAGGATATCGCTCGCAAATCTCGGCCTCTCTCTCCCAGGTGCTCTCTCCTGAAGAATGATGCCTCCACGCGACGCATACTAAAGGAATCGTCTGGTTCTGCAGCACCTTCTTCCTGTGGTCCAAAATCTCCATGGGCTGCTCTGGGTAGCTAAGAGTCGGACCAACCTCGTTCTCCAAGTGATCTAGTACATGGCTAGGATCTGCCACATACCGTCTCAACTGTAATAATTGGAACATGTTATGTACTCTCTCTAATGCAGGCGATAAGTCTAGTCTGTAGGCCACTACACCGACCCTCTCAAGAATACCGAAAGGTCCGATGTACCGTGGACTAAGCTTCCCACCTCCACCAAAGCAAACGGTGACCCGTGTCAGAGAAAACCTCAAGAATACCAGATCGCTAATCTAGCATGAAATACCGCCTTAGCACTCTAACTATAACAAGCAATCACAAGCAATACAAAAAAAAATCTATACCTCAAACTCCAATGGTCTCCGGTGGCTATTGGCCCAATGTCGATGTCTGTCCCGCGCCACCCAAAGCCTATCCCTGATGAGCTTCACCTTCTCGGCTGCATCTACGACCATCTTTGGTCTAAATAAGGCTCTTTCACCAACATCATCCCATGATAACGGAGTGCGGCATCCCCGTCCATACAATGCCTCAAATGGTGATATCTCTATACTGGCCTGGTAGCTGTTGTTGTAAGAAAACTCTACCAAGAAGATATGATCATCCCAAGAGCCTCCAGAATCCAAAACACAAGTGCGTAGCATATCCTCGAGAGTTTGGATAGTCATTTTCGACTGCCCATCTGTCTGAGGGTGATATACGGTACTGAACTTTAGCCGAGTGCCCAAGCTAGCCTGCAAACTCCTCCAGAAGTGGGACGTGAAGCGACTATCCTGATCCGAGACTATACTTATAGGAACTCCATGGACTATCTGACACACATACATCTCTGCCAGTTTCTCCGTAGATGTACCCACTTTAAATGGTAGAAAGTGTCACGCCCCGATCTCCCGCAGGCAATCGGCCGTTCCCGCTAGGCGGGAATCACCCTCGCCAGCGCTCCCGCGGAACGATCGCTTAACCCATCCGGGCGTGATGCCGCACGAGCGTGAGCCATGCCCGTGCAAGGCCATGGTTCATTGGCTGGCGGTTAGAGTTCTAAGCTACAGAGTCGCACAGATTGTCCGAGTGCAGCGGAGTCATGAACGCATAGCGATTCGGTAACAAGTTCTCCGAGTTGACAAATATAGCGAAAGCATTTAAACAAGTAAAGTAATCTCTTTATTGATATGAACAAGTGTTACAGGCGGCGTATAGCCGAGATTACAAGTCGCTCAAGCCTCTCTCTGAAACAGCAAAAGCGTGCCAAGTGGCTACAACTGTGGAATGATTGTACAGGCGATGGTCAGGCGATGTTCATAACTTATGTCTTGTATATGTGCTTCAGTCCCGGACGCACCGTTGCAAGGCTTCAGAGGGAACTCCTGGCCTTAGCACGCACGAAGGAGGCGTCCGCACCGCACGAGGTTCTCCCGCACCCTGCATATCAAACTGGTGGATTATCAGTACATTGAATGCACTGGTGGGGAAGCTACTCGCCCGCTCGTCAAATCCAAACACGTAATACAGGTTTCGTGCACAACTATTAAGTTGTCTTTCTAATTGCCTTAGGATCAGTTTCATGCAAACATTGAATAGCTTAATGTGTCGGCAGTGCGCCGTGCGATGTTTGAGAAAATACGGCGAGACTTACCAACTTACCATTTATCCTTTCCTGTCCAAGGCAAACATTGAGGCAAACAGTACAAATTCGAACAGAGGCATGTATAGACATTCAGGAGGCAAGCATATGCAAACAGGAGGGTCATTTTCACATGATCGTTTAGGTGTTTAGTTGTTCTTGATGCGATGCAGTGACTCGCACACGGATAGCCGCTAAGCGAGGATGACTTATCTATATGACGAAAGTCGCTGGCATAGCCATTATGGACGGGTTATGGTCTCGGGACTAAGAGCGATAGCAACGCAGGTGGCGAGCCCCGCTACATAACACTCCGTCCGTGACTAACGACCATACAAACTCTTTCGCCCGGATCAGATCGGTCCCAGTGCCCCGATGACCGTCCGCGGAAGCCAAAAATCCTTGTGCACAGGTTGTCCGCGACATGCAGGTCAGGGTCTATCCAAATCCAAAGCTTGACATAATAATCATGGAACACACAAACTTATTCTGAACGAGCACATTGCTCCGCGAGCTGGGATTCGAACAGTACAAACACAATCCTCGTTCAGATCCTAACATGGCATGATTATCATTTAAGCGTGATTCACATTCAAATATCCATTCTTGCTTGATGCATTCCCCTGGTTCGGGGATTTGCCTTGGGTGACCTGACAGTCCCGGATACTTGCGGGAACATTCAGGCACGGAACGACTACGTAGTAGTCTCCCGGGGTTTGGATGAAAACACGGTAACTATCAAGCAGACAAGCATGCGTTTCTAGGAACATAAGCAGGCACGTTGCTCGGGCCCGAAGGTAGTCCGAGAGATGAAACCGTTAAGGGACTTAGCATGCGAGGGTCTGAATATAAGCAGTATTTCCTTTTCCATGTTCTAGCAAGCAATACAAGTTGGGATTATTCCCTTAGCTAGGTGCGTTGGATTTATTAGCATGCAGGGGGTGATTCACCTAGCGACTAGCATAAATATTCCAGATTTTATGTGTGCTGGCTAAGCAAAGACAAGTTCACCGTAGCCACCCACCTTAGCGATGATTCGCCTCGGTAGAGCGATACGTCTGAGCGAGCCTCTGAAAGTCTAAGCCGGATTCCTGTAGGGGCAAGTCTGGATATCCTTTGCTTCTTGATCGAGGCAAAGCGGGTCGGGACAGCTGCACGATTGCCGATTGAGACGGCAGTCCGCTTGAGCGGAACAGGGTGTTACATCCTACCCAACTTAGAAAAAATCTCGTCCTCGAGACTTACTAAGGACAAGCAGTAATCTAGGGTTGAGGCAATCCTAGACAAGTCGTTTGTACTTGTTCATTTGGATCTTCACTTGCACAAGCGTCGATCTTAGCATATCGCTTAGACTGGATCGTGCGCACTTTCGAAGGGCCCCTCTAGCGTGAACACGTCAACCAGCTTAGTGATAGCGAAGTCTCAGCACTCGAGTTTCACCTTTTCTAAGTCTTGGATGGTGCACTAGTTCAAGGCGTCCCTCGAATAGATACATTCAACCAAACTTAGGGTTAGTGAAAATCGGACAAGCTACTAGCGATACTCTCAAGGGTTCGCACAGGTTGGCTCAAAGGCCACTCGCAGCATACAACCAGACAAGCAAGCATATCATTCAAAACGTATTTTGAAAGTATTTAGACTTATTGTTGGAATATCCCATCGAGGCATTGAGAGAGAGCGTGCACATAACCCACGAACGAGCTTTCGAAACAGAGATATCGAATCGAAGTCCAAAGGCGTAGAAGCCAGGCTCTGATACCAACATGTCATGCCCCGATCTCCCGCAGGCAATCGGCCGTTCCCGCTAGGCGATGCAGGGGGTGATTCACCTAGCGACTAGCATAAACATTCCAGATTTTATGTGTGCTGGCTAAGCAAAGACAAGTTTACCGTAGCCACCCACCTTAGCGATGATTCGCCTCGGTAGAGCGATACGTCTGAGCGAGCCTCTGAAAGTCCAAGCCGAATTCCTGTAGGGGCAAGTCTGGATATCCTTTGCTTCTTGATCGAGGCAAAGCGGGTCGGGACAGCTGCACGATTGCCGATTGAGACGGCAGTCCGCTTGAGCGGAACAGGGTGTTACAGAAAGTGGGCTGATTTGGTCAACCTGTCCATGATGACCCAAATCGTATATTTACCTCCTGAAGAACGTGGAAGCCCTGATACAAAATCTATCGTTACATGCTCCCACTTCCATTCTAGAATGGGTAAAGGCTGAAACAATCCACCTGGCCTTTGTTTCTCTTCCTTTACCTGCTGATATACCAAGCATCTGGATACGAAGCTAGCTACCTCCTGCTTCATACCATACCACCAAACATGCTCTCTCATGTCCCTATATATCTTGTTGGCACCTGGATGCATAGAGTACTGAGATCGATGTGCTTCCTGAAGAACCTCCTCGCACAATGCTCCACTTGGCATACATAATCTGGTACCGTGGCGCAATAATCCATCATCTGCAACATTGAAGTCCTCTGCCAATCCCATCCTGATCTGCGCTCTGATGCTCCTTAGAGACTCATTCTTGAATTGTGCAGCTCTGATCCATTCTATCAACTCTGACTGTACCTGGAGTCCCCACATCTGTGCCGCAACTCGAGGAACTAATACCTCAATATCCAAGCTATCAAGATCGGCCAATAAATTGATGTCCCTCGTCAAGTACATAGCCATTGGATACCTGCTCAAGGCATCCGCGACTACGTTGGCCTTCCCTGGATGGTACTGCAAAGCAATGTCGAAGTCCTTCATCAACTCCAACCACCGTTGCTGCCTCATGTTGAACTATTTTTTGGTAAACACATACTTTAAGCTATTGTGATCTGTAAAGATCTCTACCCGCTCTCCATACAAGTAGTGCTTCCATAGTTTAAGAGCAAAAAAAACTACTGCCAACTCCAAGTCATGGGTAGGATAATTCTTCTCATGCGGGCGTAATTGTCTGGAAGCATAGGCAATCACCTTCCCGTTCTGCTGTAACACACAACCCAAACCCTTACCCGATGCATCACTATGTCACTACCCCATATTCAGGGCATGCTATTTTTTTTATTTTAATTTGATAAATTGTGTATTGATCATAAATATTTGTATTAATATTTAATTAGTGGTTGTATTTATTTTTTATTAGTTATTTTAGGGTTTTGGCTAGCCTGGACCCATGTCAGACCCTAGTGGACCCATGTCAGACCCAACCAACACCCTTGTCAGACTTATTTATTGGCTTAGAATAGTTATTTATATTTTTTAATTAGTTAGTTGGAGTGATTAGGGATTTATTTGAGTACATTTGGAACCCCAAACCCAAACCCTATTTTGCATGACTTAAGAAAGGGGCATTTTGGTCATTTCACCTAAATGAAAACCCTAACCCTACTAATCCTTCACATGGCCGGTTCCTACCCCCATTCCCTTTTATTTCTTCTTCTTCTTCTTCTTCTTCTTCTTCTTCTTCATTCTCCTTCCCATTCTCTTCTTCTTTCCTTCTTTCAATTTCTTCTCTCCAAGTAAGTTTTCTCCACTTCTCTCTCTTTCTTCATTTATTTCTTCCTTAGATACAAACCCTAACCCTTTAATTTTCCCTAACCTAGGTGTGTAGAGCTTAGAATTGGTGTAGGAGCTTGGCTGGTGTGGGTGATTTCTAGGTTTTTGGAGACTTTGGCCTTGAGATTCCAACTCCCAAGAGGTAAACCCTAACTGTCCTCTTAGTGATTGCTCTAATATAGTATAATTAGTAGTTTAGAACCTTCCTAGACCTTAGGTCTACCCGTGGGAGAAAGTTAGAACTTGTTTGGAGACTTTGGCATTAGATTTTGTGTCAATTTTGGGTGAAATCCGAGATTGGCCCAATTTTGGGTGTTGTCCTAGGTTAGACGGACCTAGATAGACATACTTGGGTGTCTTGAGGGTGAGTACGAGTCCCCGTTCGGACACGTGAGGTCGTGTCGCAGAGTTTTGGGCGTTTCGGGCAATTTGGGGGTTTTTTGTCGTCGTGGGTTCCATATGCCTGTGGGATTTTGCCATGAATATAGAATTGGAGAGTTAGCATTTTTTTTAGGTTCTAGACATCGATTAGAACTCTTGGATAAATTTTGGGTTAATTCCGAGTAGGTTTGGTGTGCGTTTCATGAGGTATCGCGAATCGCACTCCACGTGTTCGTCGAAATGATCGAATGGCCATTTTGACTTGGTTTCTAGGTTTTGGGCTTGTGCACGGGTTGGTTTAGGCCTCGGGGAGTGTGTATTAGAGTTTACGAGTATATATATATATATATATATATGTGTGTGTGTGTGTGTGTGTGTGTGTGTGTGTGTTTATGTGTGTGGTTGAGCGTGTGTGTTGGTGTGGTTGAGTGTGGGTAGTGTGTGTGTGTGTGGTTTGTGTGTGAGTGTGAGGTGTTGGTGTATAGTGTGTTATTTGTGTCTAGTGTAGTGAGTGTTTGTGGTAGTATACTTGGGTATATAGGCGTGAGTGTGTTTGAGAGTGTTTGTGAGTGTGTGTGTGTTTGTGTGAGTGTGTGTATAGGTGTTAGTGTGTGTGTTCGTGTGAGTGTGAGTGAGTGTTTGTGTGAGTGTGAGTGAGTGTTTGTGTGTATATATGTATATAGGTATGTGTGTAAGTGTGTATATATATATGTTTGTGTGTATAGATATATATATCTATATGTGAGTGTGTATGTATATATATATATATATATATATATATATATATATATATATATATATATATATATATATATATGTATGAGTGTGTGTGTGTGTGTGTATATATATATATGTGTGTAGGTATATATATATGTGAGTGTGTGTTTGTATATATATGTATGAGTGTGTGTGTGTGTGTTTGTTTATATATATATGTGTGTGTGATTACATATATGTTAGTGTGTGTGTGTGTATATATATATATATATATATATATATATATATATATATATATATATATATATATATATATATATATATATATATATATATATATATATATATATATATATACACGTATGTAAGTGTGTGTGCGTGTATATGTTTATATGTGTGTGTAGTGTGAGATGAGATAGAGATAAGAGGGAGAGAGATTGAGGAGAGTGAGATAGAGAGTGAGCGATTAGAGAGAGCAGCAGCGGCAGCGAGTAGAGCAGCGCCGCGGCAGCACGCTGCGACAGCAGCGGCAGCAACAGCAGTAACAACATGCCAGCAGCAGCAAGGGCAGCATGGCAGCAGCAGCATGGCAACAGCGGCAGTTCGAACTAGCAGTAGCTGCAGCAGAGTTTAGAGAGAGAGAGAGAGAGGTAGATATGAGTTATATATATATATATATATATATATATATATATATATATATATATATATATATATATTTTTGCCTAGATATATAGCTAGATATATATATATACATAGATAGTTAGCTAGATGGTTAGTGTTAGAGAGGGGGGTTAGTTAGATATCTCAATACCTTGAGATATCAAGGTATTGATGCAAGTGAGGTATCGGAGGTAAGGTATTAAGGTAGCCTATATACTAGGTTATATATATATATATATATATATATATATATATATATATATATATATATATATATATATATATATATATATATATATATATATATATATATATATATACATTGAAGTTATATATATAGTAGCATATGGTAGTATATATATAGATAGTTAGTTAGTTAGCTAGTGTTAGTGAGGGGTAAGGCTTGAGTATCTCAATACCTTGAGATACTCAAGGTATTGGGCATCGGGGCGAGGTATTGGATTTTTACCTAGGAATGAGGTTAGAGATGCTTATATATATATATATATATATATATATATGTGTGTGTGTGTGTGTGTGTGTGTGTGTGTGTGTTAGTATATATATTAGAGGGTATAGGCGGGGTATATCGCGTAGGTTGAGGTATCGGATACCGAGGGTATCCCTTTATCTCAAGGAGGCAAGTTTGAGGGTTTACTAGCTTAATGACCTAGTTTTGACCTAGAATTTTAGGGGCACCCTAGTTTGACCTAGAGTTGACCGTAGTTGCCCCCGTTGACCACAAAAGTCAACATTTGACCTAGTTTTGACCCAGAGTTGACTTTTTGGACCCGGGTTGACTTTTTGACCCAGATTTTATCGGTTTGACCCGTTTGACCTAGAACAACCCTAGAAGCTTATTTTTAGCTATTTTATATCTGTTTAACTCTTTAGAACCCCATTTAACCTTACTTTTCGTAATAGGTCCTTGCGACGCCAGTTTGGATTGCTAGTTGCTCAAGACGACAGGCGAGTACATTCTTTGATAGTTTTTATTATCTGATAATTATTACGATTCAGCTTCTAGTATAGTATTATCTGATTTTTCTGGCACGACACGGACTAGTATTTCTGGATTCATTTACTTGCGACACATAAATTTCATATTTCTGGCCTCTATTCTGGAATTACCTACTAGCATCACCTACTGGCATCACATCGTGACTCACTACAGGCATCACTCATGTTTCTGGCTGGACTCATACTTGATTTGCGTGTCGGGTCTTGGATTTACTTGTACTAGTCGGGGCAGGAAAATACTCGAGTAGACATGTAAACATTCCCAACTGGAATCACTGGAATCACCCCCTCGTGTCTAATCTGGAATGATAGCAGCCGTGCACCCAGTGCGCGGTGAGCCGTACTTACCCTTAGCTGTTTACATGTCGAAACAGGTATTTCAAAGATACGAGTTCATTCTTTCTAGTCTGGACTCTCTTGCATTCTTGACTGGTCTCACTTATACTTTCTGGACTGGACTCATTACATTTATTCTTACTGGACTCACTACACGTTATTGTGCACACACTTGATCTTAATTTAGATTTCTTATATCCTGCAGTTATTACTATCTTGCTTCTGATTTTCATGCATCTTTACTTTTATGCACCAGTGATATATATATATATATTTTCTTGTTCATACTTTATTTCCTTTACCTTGCTACTTGCTACAACTGCTTTATAGTTTTTATCATTTAACTGGAACTGCTGTTAGAGGTGTACTTGCTCCAATCCTGACTGGATATATATTTCAGAGGATTCAAAAGAATGGTGTTCGATATTTTATGGACCTCAGCCTGTTGATGGTGCAGACAGGGACCCCCTAGTTCAGGAGTGATTTTCGGGTTGGTAGCCGGGATCACTAGGACCTCAGTTGTTGTATTTATTAGCTTTTGGCACCGGATTTGTCCCCGACTTTTGGTTTGAGACCTTGTATTGTATTTAATTCTGGATATTATTGTATTATTATTATTGTTGTTGCTTTAGTAGTTGTTGTTGTGTGGACTTTGTAGTTGTTAGACTTTTGTGTTATCTTATCGTGCTTAGATTCGTGTTGAGTACTTGTGTTATCATTATCATATTGCTCCTCCGTTTGGAGTTAAGATCTTGACATGTACTTATATTGATTGTGTGAGATTGTTAGCTAGATAGTAGACCTAGACAGCGTTCTACCGCCGATGCTGCGGCGTAGGCTGGATGTACCCATGACTCATGCCTGATTTTTTGGGTACGGGTCGTGACACATTTTTGGTGGCGGCCCATTCAGGTCTCGAGTTTTGCAATTAGTGCGATATCGTGGTAGTACAACGATTTAGTTATACTGCTGCGAGCCTGCCATAGGATATAGGATCTAGGATGAGAGTGTACTCAATCACGACTAGGAATAATTTTAATCTAATTATTCTGAAATTGCTTTCTTTTGAAATATTACTGTCCTTCTTTGATGATATCGTATCTTGTGCCGTATTGACTTCTTTTGATCTGTGTTTAGGATGCCTCAGAAGACACGATCCTATCGTACCGTCCCAGCAGTTGCCACCGAGAGGTCTGCCACCTCTCGTCCAGCTCGTATTCAGGCAGCTGCTATCGCTCCACTCACCACTCCTGCGGTTGTGTAAACCCCCTGATTTTTAAAAAAGTTTTAAATAGATTTTTATAATTTTTCTGGAATTTTTTAGAATTTTTCTGTAATTAAAAACAAGGTATTTTGTATTAAATGATTTTTAAATGTGTTAAATAATATTAAAATATTATGAAAATAATATTTTCTGGTGTAAAATAAAAAATTAGACATAGGATAATTTTTTGGGAATTTATTGGACCCCGGAAGCAATTTTAAAGACCTAAAAAGTAAGTTTAAAATAAACCAAAATAAACCAAAATAAACCCTGAATAAAACTCGGTTTATTTCAAATAAACCAAACCAACCGAGCCGGACCGGACCCGGTTCAAATGAACCGAACCCTGCGGGTCAAATCCGGGTCAAACCTGCCTATCCGAAACCCACCTACCCGACCCGCACCCTAGCCTTAGCGGATCGGGTCGGATTCCCTTCCGCCCAACCCGGACCCGAACCCGACCCGTGCTACAGTGTTTTCCCTAACCCGAAACCCCGACCCCTCGTTTCCCCTCTGACGGCTGAACCGCCGTGGCGCCTCGCCTCCCCGGCCGCCGCGTAACCACCGCGCTGCTCCGGCTCCCCCGCAACCGCCAGCTCCTCCTCTTCCTCTCCCCGCACCGGCCGCCCATCCGCCTCCCTTTCTCCGCCTATAAATCCCCTTTCCTCTGCCAAACCTCAGCCCTAGTTCTGCCCCGCTCCGCCGTCGTCATCCCCTCGACCGACGAGCTCCCAGCCCCGGCCACCGCTTTTTCCTTCTGCCACAGCGCCTCAGCCGAGCCGCCTCCGCCTCCCTCAGCTCCGGCGAGTCGACGAAGCCCTAGCCGCCGTCTCCCTGCTCGAGCCACCAGCGCAGCCGACCTCCCCGCAGCGTCTGAGACGACACCGACGAACCCAGCCGCCTCCGACGAAGCCCCGACGAGCCCAGCGCCTTCCCCGGCAAGCTCCTCCGGCGAACTCGAGCAGAACCATAACCCTAGCTTCAGTACCCAGTGCCGTGTCCCCTGTGTCGTGTCTTGTCAAGACGACTCTCGGACACGAAAATCTCGGTTTCCGCGGAGCCCTGTTCAGGTAACCCGTTCTCTCTCCTCCCTGCCCCATTTTCAGTCCCGTCTGTTGTGACGCGAACCCTGCGTGACCCTCTCGATGCCCGTGCAACCCGCTCGGTGTGTCGCGTCCTGTGGCGATCGCGAACTGCGATAAAAAAAAGGAAAAATAATACCCCATTTTCCTCCAGAACTGAGTACGCTCCGCCAAACGGGACGGCTTGGTCGCATGCGGTCTTCACCGAAAGGTGTGCGCCATTGATACGGACGTGAGGGATTTCGCAGAAGTTGATTTGGATGTGCGTGCACACCGGAATCAACGCGTATCCGCCGACAACGCCCCATATTCGCCTGTTCTAGAATACGTTATAACTTTGTGTACACATGTCAGATCGAAATAAAACTTGCACCATCGGACTCGTAGCAATACGCTGGTCCTGTGACCCAAGTTTGGTTCAATTCTGAGAACGTTGACAAAATCGCGTATCGTGGGCCCCACGGCTTTACTTGACGGGCAATTTTGTGATCGGCTCATCGGAATCCATTTCTGGAAGTTCAGTTGGGTTCGTATCATCGTTTTGGACTTGTTGACGCTAAGTTTGACAAATTTGGGGACCATTGGTTCTGACACTTTTTTTGGTGCAAAGCGGCCCACATGTGGACCCCGCTTTTACCAGAAACTGTCATTTTTGCCCCTGTGTCCAAATTGGACTCAAGGACAGGCGTTTCTAGCTATTTGATATTTTCTGAATCTGATGGTGATATTTATTTCAGCAACCGGAGGAGTACCTGCAATTCCCATGGAAGTCAGAGCTACAATTGGAGCCAGAACCCCAGGCAAGTGTACTTTGCCAAACCCTTACAGCTTTGTTACTTATTTCCTTGATTTATTTATACATTGTTGTACATGCTTAACCTAGGACCGTGTGACTTTACTTAGCGTCCAATTAATAGTCGGGTGCCAACACCGTACGCGGAGTTGTGTAACGTCACCTAGAGATGGATATCGTTACCCTTTATATTCTCGTGCTTGCATTATCAAATACATCATAGCCCAGGACACCTGACACTAATAATGAGACAAAATCTTCCTAAAATATTCAAGGTGATTCTGTATAGGATACAGGTTTCATGGCATGGACATTATTTTCTTATATCTTATTATGACTTGCTGCATTAGTTTTGATCCTGCGTGTCATGGACATGAGACGTGAGATTACATTGGGTGGGGAGAGATTTACCATATCAACGGCTGGTTATATTACATATATTATTATCTGGAGGTGTCTTAGTCTCTGACACAGAGCTTCGACACATGTTATGGAGTTGTAAAATTAATACTGCTATAGGTTTCTCCGACACCGATCCTATAGTAGTCTCAGCCCGAGTATGACTAAAACTCTCATTTGCATATCACTTAGAAGGATATATAGTATACCCTATTATTTCATTTATTGCTGCACTGCATTTATTTTGGCATGAGTTATTTTGTACCTTGTTATGTCCCCTGAGGACCTGGATTCGGATTATGTCCCCAGGATTAGCAGACGAGGTCTATCCAGAGGTATACGGGACCGGAGCATTAGCAGGAGCAGAGGCAGGAACAGGTGCATACGTTGGAACAGAACCAGGAACCGAGGACGAAGTAATCGCAGAGGATTTCTCCTGAGTATATGTTTCTTATATGCTCAGTCTTGATACAATTACACTCTTTTAAATTCTTGTTTAATGAACATTTGTATCAGACTTATTATCGGGTTGTTCCCTGATTTATTTACTTGAGACTTGAAGATTTTTTATTTCCTTTTGTTGATATTGAGGTATTTATTCTGTGGATGAGATTAGTAGACCGTGATTATTGTATTACAGCTTAAGTACGCCCTGATGGATCCATTAAATTGGGTTTGTCCATTGGTGTATGCTGCTGGCCATTGCCACGTGTCTAGTCCCTTGATATTTTGGGACTAGGGCGTGATATGGTTTTTGTGGTGGCCCATGCAGGTCAACGACTAAATTATTCGGTTTCAACTTAGGGACAGAGCAAGCCTGCAATAAGAATAGGATAAGGATCTCATCCACTTGCTTGAATCGTTCTTAACATCTATATCGGACTCGAATTTATTTCTTGACTTGTATCCTGCCTTGATTCCTGTGCGCCTCTTATTGTTTATTTTGATGCTGAGTAATGGATCCTCGAGCAAATGACGAGACTCCTGCAAGATCACCATGAGAAGCTGTGGTAACCAACGAAGAGGAAATAACACCGGTAGGAGAAGGTCAATCTGCTCAACAAACTCAAGCAAATCAGTATACCTCGGGAAACCAGCAAGATGACACTTCGCCGCAGTTCACTCCACCAATGCCCATATTCCCACAAGGCAAGCTATGCAACAGATGTTCCAAATGTACTACCCGATGATGCAAGCTTATCAGAAGGTTCAGCAAAGCCAAACGGAGGAGTTTATATGCAGACTTAGCTCAGAGCTACGAAAGTTAATCAGCTCCATTACAACGGACGTTGTTACTGCAGCACGGGCCATGGAGTGCATCACCAGGATAGAGTCCAGCCCGAAGCGGCCACATGCACCAGACTAAGCACAGCAGGAAAGAGCTGCAAAGTGACCCCAGAAGAATCCACCGAGAGCAGCATCCAGAGCCTCATTCCTTCCTACTTGTTACTATTGTGGCAAGATAGACCATATTGAGAGGGAGTGCAGACATAAGTTGGGACTGTGCTTGATTTGTGGATCCAGCAAACATTTAGCCAGAAGTTGCACAATGCACCGAGGAGAAGCATCAATGGTTAACCGACAAGCGTTACCAGTACCGAGGCCAGCCTGTTCAGCTTTGGGAGCACCACAAACGAAAGTTGAATGAGTCATACCACCACCTCCAAGAGAGAATCAGCCGAGGCCACCTTTGATACCCCAGGCCATACTCTTCCAACAGGTCCAGCAACAGCAGAGGAATCCACCTCAAGGACACGGACAAGCTTTTACGATGATTTTGTAGGACGCGCAGACTAGTGGAGTAGCTAATGCACGTAAGTTTTGTAGTTATCTGTTTCTAGACTTGTTCTATCTCGTGCCTATTGGTTCGTGACCTTAGCCTTGACCTGATAGTTTTAACTTGCTAATAATTGATAACCTACTGATAACCTAAAATGTTTAATAAATAATAACCTAGTTATTCTAAACTGTAGTTTTCTAGATTTTCTTTCTTCTGAAAATTTCATAACTTCTATTGCTTAGGGAAATAATTTTCCCTATGTGTTTTAAACCCTCAACCTTGACTCTTCTTAATCGTGATGTGCTTCGAACAATATTTGCAGCCGTGTCATCTCTGTTGACCGGTTATTCTTTGATTGCGAGGACGCAATCCTCTTAAGGGGGGCAGATTGTAAACCCCCTGATTTTTCAGGAATTTTTAAATAGATTTTTACAATTTTTCTGGAATTTTCTAGAATTTTTCTGTAATTAAAAACAAGGTATTTTGTATTAAATGATTTTTAAATGTATTAAATAATATTAAAATATTATGAAAATAATATTTTCTGGTGTAAAATGAAAATTAGACATAGGGTAATTTTCTGGGAATTTATTGGACACCGGAAGCAATTTTAAAGACCTAAAAAGTAAGTTTAAAATAAACCAAAATAAACCCTGAATAAAACTCGGTTTATTTCAAATAAACCAAACCAACCGAGCCGAACCGGACCTGGTTCAATTGAACCGAACCCTGTGGGTCGAATCCGGGTCAAATCGGCCTATCCGAAACCCGCCTACCCGACCCGCACCCTAGCCTTAGCGGATCGGGTCGGATTCCCTTCCGCCCGACCCGGACCCGAACACGACCCGTGCTACAGTGTTTCCCCTAACCCGAAACCCCGACCCCTCATTTCCCCTCCGGCGACTGAACCGCCGTGGCACCTCGCCTCCCCGGCCGCCGCGTAACCGCCGCGCCGCTCCGGCTCCCCCGCAACCGCCAGCTCCTCCTCTTCCTCTCCCCGCACCGGCCGCCCATCCGCCTCCCTTTCTCCGCCTATAAATCCCCTTTCCTCCGCCAGACCTCAGCCCTAGTTCCACCCCGCTCTGCCGTCGTCATCCCCTCGACCGACGAGCTTCCAGCCCCAGCCACCGCTTTTCCCCTCTGCCACAGCGCCTCAGCCGAGCCACCTCCGCCTCCCTCAGCTCCGGCGAGTCGACGAAGCCCTAGCCGCCGTCTCCCTGCTCGAGCCACCAGCGCAGCCGACCTCCCCACAGCGCCCAAGACGACACCGACGAACCCAGCCGCCTCCGACGAAGCCCCGACGAGCCCAACGCCTCCCCCGGCGAGCTTCTCTGGCGAGTCTCCGGCGAACTCGAGCAGAACCCTAACCCTAGCTTTAGTACCCAGTGCCGTGTCCCATGTGTCGTGTCGTGTCAAGACGACTCTCGGACACGGAAATCCTAATTTTCGCGGAGCCCTGTTCAGGTAACCCGTTCTCTCTCCTCGCTGCCCCATTTTCAGTCCCGTCTGTTATGACGCGGACCCTGCGTGACCCTCTCGATGCCCGTGCAACCCGCTTGGTGTGTCGCATCCTGTGGCGATCGCGAACTGCGATCCAAAAATGAAAAAAATAATACCCTATTTTCCTCCGGAACTGAGTACGCCCCGTCAAACAGGATGACTTGGTCGCGTGCGATCTTTACCGAAAGGTGAACGCCGTTGATACGGATGTGCAGGATTTCGCAGAAGTTGATTTGGATGTGCGTGCACACCGAAATCAACGCGTATCTGCCGACAACGTCCCGTATCTGCCTGTTCTAGAATATATTGTAACTTTGTGTACACAGGTCAGATCGAAACGAAACTTACTCCATCGGACTCGTAGCAATACGCTGGTCCTGTGACCCAAGTTTGGTTCGATTCTGAGAACGTTGACAAAATCACGTATCGTGGGCCCTACGGCTTCACTTGACGGGCAATTTTGTGATCGGCTCATCGAAATCCAATTCTGTAAGTTCCGTTGGGTTCGTATCATCATTCTGGACTTGTTAACACTAAGTTTGACGAATTTGGAGACCATTGGTTTTGATATATTTTTCGGTGCAAAGCGGCCCACATGTGGACCCCGCTTTGACCAGAAACTATCATTTTTGCTCCTGTGTCCAAATTGGACTCAAGGACAGGCATTTCTAGCTATTTGATATTTTTTGAATCTGATGGTGATATTTATTTCAACAACCGGAGGAGTACCTGCAATTCCCACGAAAGTCAGAGCTACAGTTGGAGCCAGAACCCCAGGCAAGTGTACCTTGCCAAACCCTTGCAGCTTTGTTACTTATTTCCTTGATTTATTTATACATTATTGTACATGCTTAACCTAGGACCGTGTGACTTTACTTAGCGTCCGATTAATAGTCGGGTGCCAACACCGTACGCGGAGTTGTGTAACGTCACCTAGAGATGGATATCGTGACCCTTTAGATTCTCGTGCTTGCATTATCAAGTACTTCATAACCCAGGACACCTGACACTAATCATGAGACAGAATCTTCCTGAAATATTCAAGGTAATTCTGTATAGGATACAGGTTTCATGGCATGGACATTATTTTCTTGTATCTTATTATGACTTGCTGTATTAGTTTTGATCCTGCGTGTCATGGACATGAGACGTGAGATTACATTGGGTGGGGAGAGATTTACCATATCAACGGCTGATTATATTACATATATTGTTATCTGGAGGTGTCTTAGTCTCTGACACAGAGCTTCGACACATGTTATGGAGTTGTAAAATTAATATTGCTATAGGTTTCTCCGACACCGATCCTATAGTAGTCTCAGCCCGAGTATGACTAAAACTCTCATTTGCATATCACTTAGCAGGATATATAGTGTACCCTATTGTTTCATTTATTGCTGTACTGTATTTATTTTGGCATGAGTTATTTTGTACCTTGCTATGTCCCCTGAGGACCTGGATTCGGATTATGTCCCCAGGATTAGCAGACGAGGTCTATCCAGAGGTATACGGGACCGGAGCATTAGCAGGAGCAGAGGCAGGAACATGTGCATACGTTGGAACAGAACCAGGAACCGAGGACGAGGTGATTGCAGAGGATTTCTCCTGAGTATATATTTCTTATATGCTCAGTCTTGATACAATTAAACTCTTTCAAATTCTTGTTTAATAAACATTTGTATCAGACTTATTATCTGGTTGTTTCCCGATTTATTTACTTGAGACTTGATGATATTTTATTTCCTTTTGTTAATATTAAGGTATTTATTCTGTGGATGAGATTAGTAGACCCTGATTATTGTATTACAGCTTAAGTACGCCCCGATGGATCCATTAAATTAGGTTTGTCCATTGGTGTGTGCTGCTGGCCATTGCCACGTGTCTAGTCCCTCGATATTTTGGGAGTGGGGCGTGACTGGTTGAGGGAGCATCTGCTTCTCTCGGGGATCCTCCTCCACCTGTCGATCCGAGGACTACCCTAGTTGTTCCGGTGGTACCTCCTCCACCACCTCCTGCACTAGTAGACGCCACACAGTTGTTTACGTTCTTCAGAGAGATAATGGACGCGCAGCACCGTCAGATGGATGTGATAAGGCTGGGCATTGAGAATGCCCACCAGCTGGCCATGATGGCAGTGGACAGAGTGGCTCAGATCCAGCCACAGGCAGATCAGACTCAGCATCAGAGGCCGGGCAGCATCATTGACTTCCATAGGATGCGACCCAAGGAGTTCTGGGGTACAGAAGGGATCCTGTACGCGGATGACTGGATAGAGCAGATTGAGGGGATTTTTCGGCTGGCACAGATTCCAGATAGCATGCAGATAGAGGCAGCGGGCAGTCAGATGTTCGACCTTGCTTTGACGTGGTATCGCACTAATATGAGGATTGCGGCACCAGGGCTTACTTGGGAGACTTTCAAGAGGCTTTTTAAGGAGAAGTTTTTCCCAGATGTGGCTCTCAGTGCCTTGGAGAGCCAGTTTGAGGCACTCATCCAGGGGAGCATGATGGTGTACGAGTACGCAGCGGAGTTCTGCCGTCTGGGCAGATTCGTGGAGGGCTTGAGTGAGGCAGCAAAGGCGAGGAAGTTTCACAAGGGCTTGGTCATGGCGGTCAAGTCTTTGACTAGGAGTGACCGCGAGGCAACTTTCGAGCAGATCGTAGGGGATGCTCAGAAGGTAGAGGATGACTTGGAGCTCAAGTCCAAGAGAGGCAGGGATGATTCAGGTAATGCGAGTGGTAGTGCGGGACCGGCTAAGCGTCCCTATGTGTAGAAGACAACGCAGTAGTAGGGACAGCAGGGTCAGGATCAGAGAGTGCCCACTTGTGCCTACTGCAGGAAGGCAGGACATATTTGGGATGTTTGTAGGAGGAGGCTGAAGGTGTGTTTGTTCTGTGGATCTGCTGCTCACCAGATACGAGATTGCCCCCTGCACCTCCATTTAGTAGAGCATAGGATCGGAGAGGTGGAGCTAGGCCACCTGTGGCACAGCATCATGCCCCACTTTAGCAGAGGAAGATACCCCAGCAGGGCAGGGCTTTTGCGTTGACGGTCGAGGAGGCCGATGCTAAGGGTATCGGGTTAGCAGGTCTGTCTCTTCTTGTTCTTCTTTCTGTCCTTTTCCTTTCCTTGTGGTGTGCTTCATTAGTACCTATTAGACTTTTCTTTGTGCTGTGGTAGATAGTATAGTGACCCTGATTGAGACTGTGATAACACGACCAGTAGGAGCATGATCTTGCATGTTGTTTTGGTAGAATTTTTTACTGTGATTGTTGGGGGTTTGACCTAGAGGAAGTGCGATCGACTTTAAATTTCGAGGACAAAATTTTCTAAGGAGGATAGGCTTGTCACTACCCAATTTCCAGGACAGGTTATTTTTTTATTTTAATTCGGTAAATTATGTATTGATCATAAATATTTGTATTAATATTTATTTAGTGGTTGTATTTATTTTTTTATTAGTTATTTTAGGATTTTGGCTAGCATGGACACATGTCAGACCCTAGTGGACCCATGTCAGACCCAACCAACACCCTTGTCAGACTTATTTATTGGCCTAGAATAGTTATATATATTTTTTAATTAGTTAGTTAGAGTGATTAGGGATTTATTTGAGTGTATTTGGAACCCCAAATCCAAACCCTATTTTGCATGACTTTAGAAAGGGGCATTTTGGTCATTTCACCTAAATGAAAACCCTAACCCTACTAATCCTTCACATGGCCGGTTCCCACCCCCATTCCCTTTCATTTCTTCTTCTTCTTCTTCTTCTTCTTCTTCTTCTTCTTCATTCTTCTTCCCATTTCCTTCTTCTTTAGTGGGCAGAACTTCGTTCTCTGATTCTTGCACGCCTTAATAATAACCTGAGTTTTTGCTTGCAATATTTTCATAAGAGAATGATAGAACCTGCCTTGCATATTAATGAATGAACTTACCTAGCTTGTCTTTGAAACGATAAGTCTGCTAAACGAGAATCCTGAAATGCTTGTCTAGAGTGCATGAACATGTTCACTATCGTTTATGCTTCGAGAGAACCATATTGTGCCTGAATGTGTTCAAGTGATAAGTCGGATTGCCCCGCAATAACAATAACTGTTCTGATGGTTCGTCTCGTCTGCATACTAGAGTTTATTTGATAGTGTTCCATGCATTCGCATGCGGTCGGACAATAGCTTTTGGTGGAGAGCTGAACTGCATGTGTCACGGCTGCTACCATGATAGTGAAAAGCAACTATGAGTTACAGCTGCCATAAGCATCAGATGAATGAGTCATTGGTATGTGTACAACCAGCTACTGATCCTGAGATACTCGGAGACCGCCCTGCATATAGCTAAGTCATTGTGTTGGGTTGGATAGATGGACTGCCCCTAAGATCGTGCATGTGTGTCTAGCTATGCATTTGACCCTGGAGTCTCATGAGACATGCTGCGCACACCCTGAAACATGAACGATTGCTTGCTTGCTTATATATTGCATATGAAACTCTGTTTCCAAACATATTTCCAAACAATATAATATGACTCTGCTAGAGAACTGCATGAAACGAACCTAGGTAAAACTAAAAGGATCACTAGTGATGTAATATTTTATAACATGATTATTTAGTGTTGGTTTTAGTTAATGCTTGTTTCTGTTCAGTTGTTTTATCTCACCAGTACTTGTATAAAGTGCTGACCCACCAACAATTTACTTGCTTGCAGGTACTGGATCATCCGAGGGAGCGATAGGCGTGCCACAGTCCCTAAGACCCAGAATCCTGGTTTCGATTGTTGCCCCGAGATGCTATCGTATAAGGGGGCATAATGTATGGAACGAACGAATGCCTTTGCTAAAGGAACCCAAGTTACCTCGATTGTCCCGAATACGCAATTGGCTAAATGCATTGCATTGCAACAAGTCCCTTTCCGCTGCTTACTCGATTGATTCGATGATAGCTAACTATCAACTTAAACGATTGGCCTTGTGTGGGTGCAACCCCAGGCCCGCACGGCATCACGTCCCTGAAAGCTCGGTCGGGCTATTCCATTAACTCCCTTTCTTCCTTGCACCCACGGGACGGGTGCAGTGATTCGCGTCCGGCGCGCCAAGGCATGGTGATTCGTGCCCGGTTCGATAAATCTGGCTATACGGGGGCGGGGCAAGGCGGAGCAGCGGCCCGGGCGGGTCCGGGGTTTGACAGAATGGAATCAGAGCAGAATCAATCTTCTGGCCCAAAAATTCGTTGCTATGACTCTGAGTTATATCGATATGGTATTGCAATAGAACGTTCCATACAATAAGTCCATAGATATTCTCAAAGTGCAAATGTTTTTTGAACTTGAATTGCTTGATTGTTTCGATTGAGTACGGTGAGGGACGACACTATCGCTGCTCGAAATATCGAGAAGTTTATCCTTGAAGTTTCGAGGACGAAACTTTTTTTTGGTTGGTAAGTATGTAATGCCCCGCTCCGCGTCGACATTATGTATCAGGTGAGTAGGCAGAACTTCGTTCTCTGATTCTTGCACGCCTTAATAATAACCTGAGTTTTGCTTGCAATATTTTTATAAGAGAATGATAGAACCTGCCTTGCATGTTAATGAACGAACTTACCTAGCTTGTCTTTGAAACGATAAGTCTGCTAAACGAGAATCCTGAAATGCTTGTCTAGAGTGCATGAACATGTTCACTATCGTCTATGCTTCGAGAGAACCATATTGTGCCTGAATGTGTTCAAGTGATAAGTCGGATTGCCCCGCAACAACGATAACTGTTCTGATGGTTCATCTCATCTGCATACTAGAGTTTATTTGATAGTGTTCCATGCATTCGCATGCGGTCGGACAATGGCTTTTGGTGGAGAGCTGAACTGCATGTGTCACGGCTGCTACCATGATAGTGAAAAGCAACCATGAGTTACAGCTGCCATAAGCATCAGATGAATGAGTCATTGGTATATGTACAACCAGCTGCTGATCCTGAGATACTCGGGGACCGCCCTGCATATAGCTAAGTCATTGTGTTGTCTTGGATAGATGGACTGCCCCTAAGACCGTGCATGTGTGTCTAGCTATGCATTTGACCCTGGAGTCTCACGAGACATGCTGCGCACACCCTGAAACATGAACGATTGCTTGCTTGCTTGCTTATATATTGCATATGAAACTCTGTTTCCAAACATATTTCCAAACAATATAATATGACTCTGCTAGAGAACTGCATGAAACGAACCTAGGTAAAACTAAAAAGATCACTAGTGATGTAATGTTTTATAACATGATTACTTAGTATTGGTTTTAGTTAATGCTTGTTTCTGTTCAATTGTTTTATCTCACCAGTACTTGTATAAAGTGCTGACCCACCAACAGTTTACTTGCTTGCAGGTACTGGATCATCCGAGAAAGCGATAGGCGTGCCACAGTCCCTAAGACCCAGAATCCTGGTTTTGATTGTTGCCCCGAGATGCTATCGTATAAGGGGGCATAATGTATGGAACGAATGAATGCCTTTGCTAAAGGAACCCAAGTTACCTCGATTGTCTCGAATACACAGTTGGCTAAATGCATTGCATTGCAACAAGTCCCTTTCCGCTGCTTACTCGATTGATTCGATGATAGCTAACTATCAACATAAATGATTGGACTTGTGTGGGTGCAACCCCAGGCCCGCACGACATCACGTCCCTGAAATCTCGGTCGGGCCATTCCATTAACTCCCTTTCTTCCTTGCACCCGCGGGACGGGTGCGGTGATTCGCGTCCGGCGCGCCGATGCATGGTGATTCGTGCCCGGTTCGATAAATCCGGCTATACGGGGGCGGGGCAAGGCGGAGCGGCGGCCCGGACGGGTCCAGGGTTTGACAGAATGGTATCAGAGCAGAATTGATCTTCTGGCCCAAAAATCTATTGCTATGACTCTGAGTTATATCGATATAGTATTGCAAAAGAATGTTCCATACAATAAGTCCATAGATATTCTCAAAGTGCAAATGTTTTCTGAACTTGAATTGCTTGATTGTTTCGATTGAGTACGGTGAGGGACGGCACTATCGCTGCTCGGAATATCGAGAAGTTTATCCTTGAAGTTTCGAGGACGAAACATTTTTTTGGTTGGTAAGTATGTAATGCCCCGCTCCGCGTCGATATTATGTATCAGGTGAGTGGGGAGAACTTCTTCTCTGATTCTTGCACGCCTTAATAATAACCTGAGTTTTTGCTTGTAATATTTTCATAAGAGAATGATAGAACCTGCCTTGCATGTTAGTGAACGAACTCATCTAGTTTGTCTTTGAAACGATAAGTCTGCTAAACGAGAATCCTGAAACGATTGTCTAGAGTGCATGAACATGTTCACTATCGTCTATGCTTCGAGAGAACCATATTGTGCCTGAATGTGTTCAAGTGATAAGTCGGATTACCCCGCAACAACGATAATTGTTCTGATGGTTCGTCTCGTCTGCATACTAGAGTTTATTTGATAGTGTTCCATGCATTCGCATGCGGTTGGACAATGGCTTTTGGTGGAGAGCTAAACTGCATGTGTCACGGCTGCTACCATGATGGTGAAAAGCAACCATGAGTCACAGCTGCCATTAGCATCAGATGAATGAGTTATTGGTATGCTGTTGTCACTACCATATTTTCTAGGAAAGGGTATTTTAGTAATTTCCTATTTAATTAATTATTGTGCTTGATAAATATTTATTTGTTATATTATTTAATTATTTTTAGATGTTAATTATTTAATTTGGACTTGTGTAAGTGGACCTAACTAGTTTAGTTTGGACCCATAGACCAACATGAATTAATTAGTTAGACTTAGCCTATTTAGAAAGCCCATTGTTAAGGAGATGGATTAAATTAATTAAATCATTGGACTGGAAGCTTCCTTCCTTAATTATTTCTTCATGAGAGGCCACAAGGGGTATAATAGACATTTCATAGGGAGGGGAATAGGGGCCGGCCTATTTAAAAAGAGGGGGAAAATTCTCTCTCCTCTTTTTCATTCCAAATCTAGATCTAGAATTTCCCACTACAAAATTCCTTCATTCCCACTTCATTTTCCTACCAAAATTTATTCCAATTCCTTCCCAAATCACCATTAGAGACTTGAGAAGCAAGGATCTAGAAGGAAGAAGTAAGGATCTACAAAGAGGAGCAAGGATCTACAATTTTGAAGCAATTTTATCTCAATTGGAGGTTTTATTGGGAATCCATCTCCTAATAGGTACAATTCAGTTTTTCTCCTTAAAAATAGCTTCTAAATCTGAGATTTAATCATGAAATATCAACCCATATGTATGTACTACCCATAGGAATTAGTTTGTGTCCATAGGAGGCCTATTGAGAAAGTTATGGTGCTTTTTGTGTCAATTTTGGGAGAATTCCGAGAATAACATTTGTTGTGTGTTAATTGATCCTATAGATCAATTTGGCATATGTTTATGTGTTTGGGGCTAGTGTCGTGTCCACAATTGGGTACGTGTAGGTCGTATCCCAACAATTTGGTGATACGTGTTGTTTTGGGGGGTTTTCCTCCGACACGGGACTTTGTACATGTCGTATTTTGACACGGACACATAGATCTATATTTGACACTTTGTTTTGTTCATAAATAATATATGTGACTTGCTTGTGTCCTTCGGGGTATAATTGGATGTGTGGTGGACTCGTGTCGCATGCGTATCCTAAATCTAGTGGGATACGGTGTGATACTCTCCATTTGTTGTGTGTTTATGTGTAGATCTAATTAATTGTGCTTTAATTCTTGAATTATAATTGAATATATATATATATATATATATATATATATATATATATATATATTATATATATGTATTATGGTATATTTATTATAGTGTTTATTGCATCATAGATCTATGTATTAATAGAATATATATTATGTAGCTTTCTTCTACATGCATTAGTATATATGTTATAATATATGTTAGGGATGTAGATATATGTATATATTTTTATAAAATATATGTGTATGTTTAATTAAGTAATTAGATTATTTATTGTTATTATATGATTATTTATATATATATATATATGTATGGATGTATATTTATTATATATGTTGTATGTGTGTGTTGTTGCTATATTATTATGTACATAATAATAGGAGTGGGTGTATAGTTATTATATATATAGATATATATATATTATATTTAATTGGGTGATATATATATATATATATATATATATATATATATATATATATATATATATATATATATATATATATATATATATATTATATTTTCACAGGTTTTTAGCGACGGAGTTTTGGCGACAGCAGCCGCTGTAGCTAAGAGGCGGCGTCATTAATGACAGCAGCCGCTGTCATTAATGAGGGATAGCAGCGGCGGGAAATACAGCAGCAGTGTCAGCAGGATCGGTGACGGTTGAAAATCGTCACCAAAGTAGCAGCAGCAGCAGTGCAAATTCAAACAGCAGCGGCGACGGTGGCTTCAGTGACAGCCAGAACTGTCACTAAAAGCTTGGTTTCAGCGTATCAGTGTTTTTCAATACTATTTTCAGCGACAGTTAGGCAGATTATTATATTTGTGTTTATATACTATATATATATATATATATATATGTGTATTAATATTGAGATAATATACTATTATTGCTATATTTCTATTTGTATAAGATTAGTATATATTTATATATAATATATGAGGGTATTTAGTATATCAAGGTATTGAGTATTATCTTGTGGAAACCAAGGTAAGTGGGATACTCAAGATACGGGGTTTGGGTGTCAAGATTATGGTTATTGTTGGGATACCAAGTTGGTTCAAAACCATGGTTCCTATTTGATGTGTAATTAATATTCTATATTATTATACATAATTGTTTGATATATATGTATTGTGATGTTTACCTTGGAATTTTAGTATCTTGACCCAAGATTGTTGTGTTAGACTTGTGCAACCTAGAAATAGATAGTTAACCTTGGTTTGACCATAGTTGACCATAGTTGACTTAGAATTGACTTATTGACCTAGAAGTTGACTAGTTTAACTTATTCTCTTTTCGGAACCTTGTATTGATGTTGTGTTCCACATCTAGGTCTTCGAGGCACCGAGTCAGACATATGTGAGACTATTCTTTGGACTTCGGGCGAGTACATTCTCTGATAGTTTCTCATTTATGATATCCTCTATGTTCATTGTATCTAGTGTAGATATCCATGTTCTTTTGACACTATGGTTACATGGATTGGTATATCCGGATCTCTTCATGAGATGTTATTCCTTGGTATATGGTGTATATGGTGCAAGTATTATTTCATTGGTTATCTTGTACATATACAGACACTGATTCTCGGGAAGAGTCACTATCTTCTTGGGGAATCTCGTGCCATAGCATACCGTGGTTGGATCTATTATACCAGTCGGGGATGGGGAGTATTAGTATAGATATGTGATTAATATCCCTATTGTATCAAGTACTAATTACTGAATAGTGTTGATCATACATCGCACGTATGATTAGCCAGGCCGTATTGCATCTTGCCCAAGCCGATCATATGTTAAGCTAGTACTCACACACTTAGTCATTAGTATTCTTGTTTCATTGGTATATTGTTCATTATTGTATTTATTTCCAGTATTTCCTTATTGTATATATATCTCTTATATCTATTGTGCATCTTGATTATCCACAGCTATTTACTGTTATATAGTTTTTATCATTGATTAGAACTGCTGTTAGAGATGTACTCTGCTCCTTTCCTAACTGGATATATTTTTCCAGATGACACTGAGGGGTGGTATCCTACCTATTATGGACCCCAGGATATTGTGGGTTTAGATTCTGAGACCCTGGCTCAAGAGGAACTTATCCCAACTGAGACAGTTGACCCAGGAGTTGTAGCTTCGTAGTATTCTTTTGTACTGGATTTGTCTCCAGCTTATTATGTATTTCTTCTGACTCATTGATGTATTATTTTAGACTCATGAGTTGTATTATGACTATTCTATTCTTTATCTGATTCGTGCTTTTCATCTTAGATCTGTGATTGAGTATATTATTATTATTGGTGGTTCATTATTTGGTTAGATAGATTATCTAGACAGCGTTCTACCGCCAATTCTGTGGCGTAGACTGGGCGTTATTTTCGACTTGTACCCTTATACCGGGTGCGGGTCGTGACACATTTTTGGTGGTGGCCCATGCAGGCCTAGCTTCACAAAGTATGTGATGTCGTGGTAGTACGACAATTTAGTTGTACTACTACGAGCCTGCGATAGGATATAGGATATAGGCTGAGATACTCAATCACATCTAGGAAAATTGTTTTGATTCAACTATTCTGCTTTGATATTGATAATTGATCTCTTAATTTGTCTTTTTCTTGAATATCTTACATCATGTGCCATATTGATCCTCATTCCGTCTTTTTATGAGAGATACTCGGAGATACTTGCGGAGGCACGCAAGGTTGAGCGGGAGTTGGGTTTGAAGCCCAAGAGAGACCGTAATTCTTTTCTGGGGGCCAATGGTAGTGCAGTATCTGCCAAACGTCCTCATTTCCAGTCCAGACCTTTCCAGTAGCCACAGTAGAACCAGACTCCAGCTAGAGTGTCTTTTCACCAGGCACCTAAGCAGCAGAGACAGTTACAGCAAGCTCCGTGCAACTACTGCAAGAAGCCCAGCCACATCTGGAAAGTTTGCAGGAGGAGGCTAGGAGTTTGTTTGTATTATGGTACTGAAGGACATCAATCGAGGGAGTATCCTCGTCGTGCAGTTCAGGGAGCAGCTTCAGCTCCGAGGGCACAGACGAAACCACCTGCAGCACAGCTGAGGGGACCGCTTCCGACACAGCAACAGCGTTTTGTCCAGCATCAGCAGCAGAGAGGTGCTCGGCAGGGACGAGCGTTTGCTATGACCATCGAGGAGGATGAACCCACCGGAGATGTCATCGCAGGTTCTATTCTTCTTGATTCTATTTCAGCTTTAGCTTTGTTTGATAGTGGTACTTCCCATAGTTTTGTATCTGTTTCTTTTGCTCTGAAGCATGGTTTGGTAGCTGAGTCTTTGCTTAGGACTTGCAAGATCATGACCGAGGGAGGCATTATCCTAGTTAATGATATTTACAAGGATCAAAGAGTTACTCTGGAAGGCCGGGAGTTGAGTGCGTGTCTACTTGTAATGCCACTTTTGAGCTACGACATTGTACTCGGAATGGATTGGTTGAGTAGGCACCGTGCTAGCATAGATTGTAGAGGAGGTAGAGTTTTGTTTGGTCCTCCAAGAGAGCCAGAGTTTGAGTTTGCTAGAGGAGCTGCAGAGCAGGGAGAAGGCATTATTTGTGGAGCTATGGTGGAAGACAAGAAGTTGCCGCATCCGTTGATAGCAGAATTCTTGGATGTGTTTCCTGATGAATTGCCAGAATTGCCGCCAGATCGAGATGTTGAATTTTCTATAGACTTGGTGCCAGGTGCAGAACTATTTTTGTAGCATGTCTATAGAGTAAACAATAGTGAACTGGTCGAGTTGATGAAGCAGGTGGACGAATTACAGGATAAGGGGTTTATCAGATCGAGTTCTTCACCATGGGAAGCCCCGGTATTGTTTGTACCGAAGAAGGATGGATCAGTGTGCATGTGCATTGATTACAGGGCCTTGAATAATCTCACTATCAAGAATAAGTATCCTTTGCCACGGATTGATGATCTGTTTGATCAGTTGAGTGGAGCCAAGGTATTTTCTAAGATAGATTTGAGATCAGGCTACCATCAGGTGAAGGTGAAGCCGGAGGACATACCGAAGACTGCTTTTAGAACTCGGTATGGTCAGTACAAGTTTATGGTGATGCCGTTTGGTTTGACTAATACATCGGCGGTATTTATGAACTTGATGAACATGGTGTTCCACCAGTACCTTGCCAAGTTTGTGGTGGTGTTCATCGACGACATACTCATATACTCGAGGACACCGGAGGAGCATAAGGAGCATTTGAGGATTGTGTTGGATGTACTGAGGAAGGAGAAGCTGTATGGAAAGTTGTCCAAGTGTGAGTTTTTCTTGGACAAGGTGGAATTCTTGGGCATGTTGTGACTGGTGATGGTATTTCAGTAGATCCGAAGAAGATTTCAGCAGTGGAATCTTGGAAGACTCCGAGTTTGATAGTAGAGATCAGGAGTTTCTTGGGATTTGCAGGTTACTACAGGAAGTTTATGCAAGATTTTTTTAGGATTGCCGAGCCGATGACTAGACTCACAAGGAAGGATAAGGAGTTTGTTTGGACGGAGGATTGCCAAATTGCTTTTGAAGAGTTGAAGAAGAGGTTGACGTCTGCTCCTATTTTGACGTTGCCATCAGGGTCCGGAGATTTCACTATTTACAGTGATGCATCAGGGAAGGGTTTGGGTTATGTTCTTCAGCAGCATGGGAAAGTGATTGCCTATGCATCCAGGCAATTGCGTCCTCATGAAAAGAACTATCCTACCCATAATTTGGAGTTGGCAGCCGTCATATTCGCCCTGAAGTTGTGGAAAAATTATTTGTACGGAGAGCGTGTGGAGATCTTCACAGACCACAAAAGCTTAAAGTACATTTTCACACAGAAGGAGTTGAACATAAGGCAGCGTCGGTGGTTGGAACTGATAAAAGATTTTGATATCTCTTTGCAATATCATCCTGGGAAAGCCAATGTAGTTGCTGATGCTTTGAGCAGGTATCCGGTAGCTATGTTCTTGACGCAGGATCGATATTTGTTGGAGGACTTGGAGAGCTTGGGCATTGAGGTGATTGTTCCTGGTTGTTCCATACAGATGTAGGGGCTGCAGATACACTCAGATTTGATGGATAGGATCAAGGCAGCACAGTATGAGGATGTATCTCTGAGGAGTATCAGAGCTCAGGTGAGAGCAGGATTGGAGGATGATTTCACTATTGCATAGGATGGATCTTTGAGGCATGGAGTTAGATTATGTGTGCCTAGTGGGGAGCTGCGTGAGGAGATATTACAGGAAGCGCATCGCTCTAAGTATTCCATGCATCCAGGTGCTAACAAGTTGTATCGGGATATGCGAGAGAGTGTGTGGTGGTATGGCATGAAGAGGGAAGTGGCACAATTTGTATCCAGATGCTTAGTGTGCCAGTAGGTGAAAGCCGAGAGGCAGAGGCCAGGAGGTTTACTTCAGCCATTACCCATTCCAGAGTGGAAGTGGGAATACATTACTATGGATTTTGTGTCCAGACTTCCACGATCTCCAGGAGGGAAAGACGCGATTTGGGTCATCGTTGATAGGTTGACCAAGTCGGCCCACTTTTTGCCTTTCAAGGTGGGTTTATCTACGGAGAAGCTGGCAGAGATGTATGTAAGGCAGATCGTTAGGATACATGGAGTTCCCGTCAGCATAATCTCAGATCGGGATAGTCGTTTTACTTCTCACTTCTGGAGGAGTTTGCAGGAGAGTTTGGGCACTCAGTTCAAATTCAGTACTACATATCATCCCCAGATAGATGGGCAGTCAGAGAGGACTATTCAGACTCTCGAGGATATGTTGCACACTTGTGTACTAGATTTCAAGGGTTCTTGGAAGGACCATCTCCATTTGGTAGAGTTTGCTTACAACAACAGTTACCAGGCCAGTATAGAGATGTCACCTTTTGAAGCTCTATACGGTCGGAGGTGTTGTACTCATTTGTCTTGGGACGATGTTGGAGAGAGAGTTTTCCTTGGGCCAGAGATGGTTGTGGATGCAGCAGAGAAGGTTCAGTTGACCAGAGACAGACTTCGAGTGGCGCAGGACGGACAACGCCATTGGGCCGATAGCCATCGGAGACCTTTGGAGTTCGGGGTATAGTCTAGATTTTTGTTTTGTGTTTGTTCTTAGTTGTTTGTTATAGATTAAGTTCTTTAGGTGGTATTTTGTTCTAGGTGGGTGGTTTGGTGTTTATGAGGATTTCTCCGACACGAGGCACGATTCGCTTCGGTGGAGGCGGGAAGCTTAGTCCGCGATTCATCGGACCTTTTACTATTCTAGAGAGGGTTAGTGCAGTTGCTTATAGACTAGACTTGCCACCTGCATTAGAGGGAGTGCACAACGTGTTTCACGTGTCGCAGTTGAGACGATACATGGCAGATCCTAGTCATGTATTGGATCACTCGGAGATAGAGGTGGGCCCTACTCTTAGCTATCCAGAGCAGCTAGTTGAGATTCTGGATCGAAGAGAGAAGGTGTTGAGGAACCAGACTATTCCTTTGGTGTGCGTCGCATAGAGGCATCACTCTCCGGGGGAGTCTACCTGGGAGAGAGAGGATGAAATGCGAGAGCGTTATCCATATTTGTTTGTGCTTTGAGGTATGTTACTTCCTAGTTATATTTTGTTCATTTTTATGTTCTTTCATAGTTAGTTATGATTCATTAGTTCTGTTCTGTTATTTCTGGGGGTAGTTTTATCTTTGAATTTCGAGGACAAAATTATTTTAAGGAGGGTAGACTTGTCACTACCACATTTTCTAGGAAAGGGTATTTTAGTATTTTCCTATTTAATTAATTATTGTGCTTGATAAATATTTATTTGTTGTATTATTTAATTATTGTTAGATGTTAGTTATTTAATATAGACTTCTGTAAGTGGACCTAACTAGTTTAGTTTGGACCCATGTACCAACATGAATTAATTAGTTAGACTTAGCCCATTTAGAAAGCCCATTGTTAAGGAGATGGATTAAATTAATTAAATCATTGGACTAGAAGCTTCCTTCCTTAATTATTTCTTCATGAGAGGCCCCAAGGGGTATAATAAACATTTCATAGGGAGGGGAATAGGGGCCGGCCTATTTAAAAAGAGGAAGAAAATTCTCTCTCCTTTTTTTCATTCCAAATCTAGATCTAGAATTTCCTACTACCAAATTCCTTCATTCCCACTTCATTTCCCTACCAAAATTTATTCCAATTTCTTCCCAAATCACCATTAGAGACTTGAGAAACAAGGATCTAGAAGGAGGAAGTAAGGATCTACAAAGAGGAGGAAGGATCTACAATTTGGAAGCAATTTTATCTCAATTGGAGGTTTCATTGGGAATCCATCTCCCAATAGGTACAATTCAGTTTTTCTCCTTAAAATAGCTTCTAAATCTGAGATTTAATCATGAAAAATCAACCCATATGTATGTACTACCCATAGGAATTAGTTTTGTGTCTATAGGAGGCCTATTGAGAAAGTTATGGTGCTTTTTGTGTCAATTTTGGGAAAATTTCGAGAATGACATTTGTTGTGTGTATCAATTGATCCTATAGATCAATTTGGCATATGTTTATGTGTTTGGGGCTAGTATCGTGTCCACAATTGGGCACGTGTAGGTCGTATCCCAATAATTTGGTGATACGTGTTGTTTTGGGGGATTTTTCTCCGACACGGGGCTTTGTACATGTCGTATTTTGACACGGACACATAGATCTATATTTGACACTTTGTTTTGTTCATAAATAATATATGTGACTTGCTTGTGTCCTTCGGGATATAATTGGATGTGTGGTGGACTCGTGTCGCATGCGTATCCTAAATCTAGTGGGATACGGTGTGATACTCTCCATTTGTTGTGTGTTTATGTGTAGGTCTAATTAATTATACTTTAATTCTTTAATTATAATTGAATATATATATATATATATATATATATATATATATATATATATATATATATATATATATATATATATATATATTATGTATTATGGTATATTTATTATAGTGTTTATTGCATCATAGATCTATGTATTATATATGTATTAATAGATTATATATTATGTAGCTTTCTTCTACATGCATTAGTATATATGTTATAATATATGTTAGGGATGTAAATATATGTATATGTTTTTATAAAATATATGTGTATGTTTAATTAAGTAATTAGATTATTTATAGTTATTATATGATTATTTTTATATATATGTATGGATGTATATTTATTATATATGTTGTATGTGTTTGTTGTTGCTATATTATTATGTATATAATAATAGGAGTGGGTGTATAGTTATTATATATATAGATATATATATTATATTTAATTGGGTGATATATATATATATATATATATATATATATATATATATATATATATATATATGTTATATATATATTATATATATTTTAACAGGTTTTTAGCGACGGAGTTTTGGCGACAGCAGCAGCCGCTGTAGCTAAGAGGCGGCGCCATTAATGACAGCAGCCGCTGTCATTAATGAGGGACATCAGCGGCGGGAAATGCAGCAGCAGTGACAGCAGGATCGATGACGGTTGAAAACCGTCACCAAAGCAGCAGCAGCAGTGCAAATTCAAACAGCAGCGGCGACGGTGGCTTCAGTGACAGCCAGAACTGTCACTAAAAGCTTGGTTTTAGCGTATCAGTATTTTTTAACACTGTTTTCAGCGACAGTTAGGCATATTATTATATTTGTGTTTATATACTATATTTATATATATATGTATGTATTAATATTGAGATAATATACTATTATTGCTATATTTTTTATTTGTATAATATTAGTATATATTTATATATTATATATGAGGGTATTTAGTATATCAAGGTATTGAGTATTACCATGTGGAAACTAAGGTAAGTGGGATACTCAAGATACGGGGTTTGGGTGTCAAGATTGTGGTTATTGTTGGGATACCAAGTTGGTTCAAAACCACGGTTCCTATTTGATGTGTAATTAATATTCTATATTGTTATACATAATTGTTTGATATATATGTATTGTGATGTTTACCTTAAAATTTACGTATCTGGAGATACAGTATCCTAATATTTTAGGATGTGGTTTTTTATGACTTAGATTTTATTATCTTGACCCAAGATTGTTGTGTTAGACTTGTGCAACCTAGAAATAGATAGTTGACCTTGGTTTGACCATAGTTGACCATAGTTGACTTAGAATTGACTTATTGACCTAGAAGTTGACTAGTTTAACTTATTCTCTTTTCGGAACCTTGTATTGATATTGTGTTCCATATCTAGGTCTTTGAGGCACCGAGTCAGACATCTGTGAGACTATTCTTTGGACTTTGGGCGAGTACATTCTCTGATAGTTTCTCATTTATGATATCCTCTATGTTCATTGTATCTAGTGTAGATATCTATGTTCTTTTGACACTATGGTTACACGGATTAGTATATCTTGATCTCGTCATGAGATGTTATTCCTTGGTATATGGTGTATATGGTGCAAGTATTGTTTCATTGGTTATCTTGTACATGTACAGATACTGATTCTCGGGAAGAGTCGCTATCTTCTTGGGGAATCTCGTGCCATAGCATACCGTGGTTGGATCTATTATACCAGTCGGGGGTGGGGAGTATTAGTATAGATATGTGATCAATATCCCTATTATATCAAGTACTGATTACTGAATAGTGTTGATCATACACCGCACGTATGATTAGCCAGGCCGTATTGCATCTTGCCCAAGTCGATCACATGTTAAGCTAGTACTCACACACTTAGTCATTAGTATTCTTGTTTTATTGGCATATTGTTCATTATTGTATTTATTTCCAGTATTTCCTTATTGTATATATATCTCTTGTATCTATTGTGCATCTTGATTATCCACAGCTATTTACTGTTACATAGTTTTTATCATTGATTAGAACTGCTGTTAGAGATGTACTCTGCTCCTTTCCTGACTGGATATATTTTTTCAGATGACACTGAGGAGTGGTACCCTACCTATTATGGATCCCAGGATATTGTGGGTTTAGATTCTGGGACCCTGGCTCAGGAGAAACTTATCCCAACTGAGATAGTTGACCCAGGAGTTGTAGCTTCGTAGTATTCTTTTGTACTGGATTTGTCTCCAGCTTATTCTGTATTTTTTCTGACTCATTGATGTATTATTTTAGACTCATGAGTTGTATTGTGACTATTCTATTCTTTATCTGATTCGTGCTTTCTATCTTAGATCTGTGATTGAGTATATTATCATTATTGGGTGGTTCATTATATGGTTAGATAGATTATCTAGACAATATTCTACCGCTGATTCTGCGGCATAGGCTGGACGTTGTTTTTGACTTGTACCCTTACACCGGGTGTGGGTCGTGACAGATGTACAACCAGCTGCCGATCTTGAGATACTCGGGGATCGCCTTGCATATAGCTAAGTCATTGTGTTGGCTTGGATAGATGGACTGCCCCTAAGATCGTGCATGTGTGTCTAGATATGCATTTGACCCTGGAGTCTCACGAGACACGCTGCGCATACCCTGAAACATGAACGATTGCTTGCTTGCTTATATATTGCATATGAAACTCTGTTTCCAAACATGTTTCCAAATAATG
>JAYESA010000001.1:27383559-27598559 GCA_036927795.1 Iris macrosiphon
GTGTTTCTCATGCTCATCTAGGGTCTTTGAATAAATCAATATATTATCAATAAATACTACCACAAACTTATCCAAGTACTGATAAAATACCTTATTCATCAGATTTATGAATACCGCCGAGGCATTGGTCAACCCAAACGGCATCACCAAGAACTCAAACTGCCCATACCGAGTCCCGAAAGATGCCTTTAGAATGTCTTCCTTATTCACTTTTACCTGGTGATACCTCAACCCCAAGTCTATCTTTGAGAATACTTTCGTTCCACTCAACTGATCAAATAAATTGTTAATCCGTGGCAACGGGTATTTATTCTTGATAGTGAGGTTGTTGAGTGCCCTGTAGTCGATACACATGCATACCGACCCATCCTTCTTTGGTACAAATACTACCGGAGCACCCCACGGTGATAAACTGGAGCGGATGAAGCCTTTGTTATGTAACTCATCTACCTGCTTCTTCAACTCCGCCAGTGCATTGTTGTTCACTCTATAGACGTGCTGTGATATTGGCTCCGCACTTGGCACTAAGTCTATAGAGAACTTCACATCTCTGTCTGGTGGCAACCCCGATAACTCCTCCGAAAAGACGTCTATATACTCTGCAATCACTGGATATGGCAGCTTCTGCTCTTCTACCAAAGCTCTACAAAAATCTTTTTTGCTCTGCTCTGCTGCTCCTCTGACGAACTCAAACTCTGGCTCTCCTGGGGCCTGAAACAAAACTCTGCCTCCACAAAAATCTATACTAGCATGGTGCCTACTCAACCAATCCATCCCGAGTACTATATCATATCTCGGAAGTGGCATTACGAATAGACACACTCAACTCTCGGCCTCCCAAAAAAACTATCTGATCTTTGCAAATATCACTGACCAAGATAATGCCACCCCCAGTCGCGATCTTGCAAGTCCTCGCCAACGGTTCAGTCTCAAGGTAATATTTCAGAGCAAAAGATACAGATACAAAACTATATGAAATACCATAATCAAATAAAGCATGAGCCAAAAAAGAATCAAGATAGACTGAACCTGAAATAACAGCACTGACTGGCTCCTCCTCCTCAACGGTCAAGGCAAAAGATCGCCCCTGTCCTGGGCACCTCTTTGCTGCTGGTGGTGCTGAGCGAACTGCTTCTATTGTGGTGGTAGATGAGGTCTTCTCTGCTATCCCGCTGGTAGTCTCGCGGGTGCTCTCTGTGCCTGTGCCCCTCCCTGAGCTGGATAAGCTGGGGCTTTAGGACAAGCCCTTAACTGATGGTCTCCTGATCTGCAGAATAAGCACTGGGCCAATCTTATCCTACACGCATCCTATCCATATCTCTGCTTCTTATAAAATAGGAAAGGAATAGCTGGCCACTGGATCTGGTGCGTCTGCTGCACTGACGCTCTAGATGGTCCTTGGTACTGCTGCCTCGGTTGCTGGAAGTTCCTCTGATGCTGCTGCTGAAAGTAAGGCTGCTTTATTGGACCCATGTTAGTACTGGATCCTCCAATGCCTATCGGCCTCTTAGAGCCAAGCTCTAGATCATCCTCTGCCCGCTGTGCCTGTCTCAGAATCTCTTCAAAAGTAGTGGTGGGTTCTCCATTCGTATATGATTTGATCTCTCTATTTAGGACCTTCCTGAACTTTCTTGCCTTTTCTCTAGGGTTTTGCCCCTCCATAAAGTGGCCTAATCTGCTAACCTCTGACGCATACTCATTCACTGTCATACCTTTCTGAAGAAGGTACTGAAACTGGCTCTCTAAAGATGTCAGAGCCACATCTGAAAAGAATTTTTCCTTGAAGAGCTTTTTGAAATCTTACCAAGTAAGTCCTAGTGATGAGATCCTGGGGTCCGTCCTGAACCAAGTCAGTCTGATATCAAACATCATACTTCCTGTGGCCTCTACCTGCAACCTCTGGAATCTGCGCCAGTCGCAGGTTCAGCTCAATGTCTTCTATCCAGTCATCAGCATAAATAATTCCTTCAGTGCCTTTAAAGTCCTTTGGCCCCGTCCTCTTGAAATCTAAGATAGTCCCCGATCTCCAATGTTGTGGGGTGAACTGAGGTGGTGCCGTCTGTGACTGGACTAAGGCGACTCTCTCGACTGTTGCGAGCGCAATTTGGTGAGCATTCTCAATGTCCTGCCTTATAACCTCTGACTGGCACTGCTGTGCCTCTATCATCTGCTAAAAGAATTTAAATATCTGTGTCTGATCAACTACGGATGATGGGGATGAAAGATCCCCTGAATCTGTCGGTGCTGCCCTCTGTTCTGAAAGTGGAGCACTCCCAAAAGTTGATACAAAAATGCCCACCTGGATCGGTGAAACGGACCTCCAAAATATAGCTGCTGGAACAGTGTCTGCTGGTTCTGCCTTCATAGGCGACGAAGTGACCGACCTCGCTGACATTGTGCCTGGGCGTTGGGAATGCGTCTTCGGCGGCATCCTGAAGATAGATTGAACAAAGGAATCAATATAGAGTAGGATACGATATCATCAAAGAAGGACAAAATTATTCAAAGTAAAGCAAGCATTCAATAGATAGGGATAGCTAACAAATATTTGGAAATATTTCCTAGTTGTGATTGAGTATACTCTCAGCCTATTTCCTATATCCTAAAACAGGCTCGTAGCAGTACTCTAGGTGAGCACTACTATGATATCGCTCTAAATGCGACTTTGGACCTGCATGGGCCACCAATAAAAATGTGTCATAACCCGCACATGGAATAAGGGCACGAGTAGTGTGCAACGCCCAGCCTACGCCACAGCATCGGTGGTAGAACGCTGTCTTGTCACACCCCAGTCCCAAAATATACGGAACCAGGCCACGTAGCAATAGTCAGCTGACACGTCTCCGAGGATATCCCAATTTAATGGATCCACGAAGGGTGCTACGCTGTCCTATAATACTAACAGGTACAATATCAGTCAATAACAGGTAATCTAATCTCATCCATAAATAAGAAGCAGAAAGTACTGAATAAACTGCTGGATAACAAATACCAGTCTCAAGATATCATAGCACAACCAATAATGTCTGGTAGGAACAAACCCACTACTATGACGAAATAAAGTACTGAAATGAGATATAAAAGATAGTGAGGCTAGGGCTCTAGATAATGATGTGCCCAACTAGGCTGAAGGCCTACCAACTGGTCATGGGAACTCTGACGGCTGCACCTCTAACTCCTTAGCTGTAGCAAATCTCGTCTCCTGTCCGGGGCCGTATACTGTGGGGTAGAAAGCCTCATCCAAATCTGGAAGGGAACCAGGTCCTCAGAGGGATGCAACAAGATACAGAGAGACATGCCATATATAAATATTGAATAAAGTAAATGCAATAAAAATGGTGTGCTAACCAATCTATGTGAATGCAATGTGAGGACAACTTTGGTACGTATGAGTAGGTGTAGGCATAACGTCCATACCGCTCTAAAGAACGGGGAATCTCCAAGTATATATACGTCCATACTGCTCCGAAGAACGGAGAATCTGAATAATATAACGTCCATACCGCTCCGAAGAACGGGGAATCTGCAAGTATATATACGTCCATACCGCTCTGAAGAACGGGGAGTCTGAATAAAAGGGGTCATTGGATCCGTGGCTCCTCCGGATACTACGGCTCCAATGGGTGTTTCCCATATGCCTACTAGTGGTCCTCCCCTTCCAATGTAAATACGCAAATCGAATACTCGACGTGCATACCACGTAGCTACATGACAGTCTCTACTAACATAAAATTTAAACCTGAATTACGTACTAACCGTGATGCATGTCACACGCACCGATAGCTAGTCGAGTACGCGGACCCGTATTCCAACATGAATGTCACAGTAAAGCGTGTAAAGTGTCAGGTCTCGGAAGATATCAGCGTATCCTCCAATGGGGTGAGTCCGCTAGTGACTATGTCAAGTATACTAAATCATCGACGCATCCGTCGATAGCATCTGAATCAATCTCGGATGCGCACTGTCATATGAAATAGAACAACAACTAACATACAACATATGCAGCATTTAATTTTAAACAGAAATATGGCAATGTATCTTGCCCGAGTCCTCAAACTGTGAGTGCCAGAAGCCTGTTCCTGCAGTGTCTCCCGGCTGGTCCAATGGTCCTAAATACAGAATATAATATAACAATCTAACATCATACACTAAGAAATACATAATTAATTATAACGTTGTTCCTCGATATTGTTGCCGGTTTACCGTTGACCGAATACAGCGTCACAGGTGCGCGTAGCTAGGGTGTACCCGCATTTTGTCTTTGGTCAATGTGTGCCTTGCGATAATAATTTATCGAGTTAAGGTTTGACAACTACTTCTACTCTGCACGGAAACATATCCTTAATTTCCTTGCTCAACATACTGGGTTTATGCCCAGGGGTTCAGGTGAAATACTGGTCATTGTCGACAGGTCCCATGATTAAGGTATTCGCTGGTTATTAGATGAGTTCTGACTCTTGCTAATCATCATGCCGATTATATATATATAATTCAGAGTTAACTAAGTTATGTCCAGCATACAACTCTCGACGTGACGACAGGATGCTCACATACGAACACGATACAAGAGTATAGGCATTTACCTTGCTGGCTGGACGGGGTTCTTCTCGTCGCCTGGTCATCCTCCGGCGAATGGAAACTCCGGCGTCGGCCGGCGAGCAACGTCAGAGGCAGCGGCTGAACAGCAAAAGCAGGGACCGCAGCAGCAGCAGCTGCTCCGGCAGGGGCGCTGCTGGGTGGAGCTTCATGGGTGTGCACCGGTCGGGTTGGGGAGCAGTCGGGCGGGGTGTGGCTGGCGGGTTAGGGAGCAGTCGGGCGGGATGGCCGGCGGGTTGGGGAGCAGTCGGGCGGGATGTGACTGGCGGGTTGGGGAGCAGTCGGGCAGGATGTGGCTGGCGGGTTTGGGAGCAGTTGGCAGGGTGGCGGCCTTAGGTGTTGGCCGGCCGGAATAGGGGAGGGATGGAGTAGGGGTCGACTAGGGTTCCTTTGAAGATGGTGGTGGTAGGGATTTTTAGGGTTTGAGTGAAAGAGAAGTATATTTATATGGGTGATGTGGTTCGCGGTTGGCCTTGAGGTTTCGGCCTGTCTGGCCTTGTTAGGTTGGTGGTCCACTTGAAAGAGCGCACGTGGACTTGGTTCGGTTCTGCTTGAGGTGAAATTGGCCTTACATTCAAATTAATTAACAATTTAACCTGGTAATTACTAATATGTCGAAAACATAAAGAGCTAGATTTTTGGGTGGTACCCAGGAGTCGTGGTATAACAGGCTAGGTGTAGACTGATATCCTAATTTGGGTACTTGGGATTTGGGTTGTGGTTGCATCTCAAATAGAATAATTAAATAAATCCTATTTTTGACGAGGGGGTTTACAATCTACCCTCCTTAGAGTATTTCGTCCTCAAAATTAAACATACGTATGGTAAGAACTAAAGACTAAATTTAAAATGCTACTACATACCTAGGCCTTCGAAGTGGTGGGGGTAACGCTGGCGAATATCCTCCTCGCATTCCCAGGTTGACTCGCTGGGTGCATGATGTCTCCATGCGACACGAACTAGGGGGATGGTCTGCCCTCGCAATACCTTCTCACTTCTGTCTAGAATCTCCACAGGCTCTTCTTCATATAATAGGCTCGGGCCGACTGTGATTTCCGAATGGTCAAGCACGTGACTAGGATCCGGTATGTTTCTCTTCAATTGAGATACATGGAAGACGTCATGGACTCCTTCCAAAGTCTGCGGCAAGGCTAATCTGTAAGCAACCTCTCCGACGCGTTCTAACACATCGAATGGTCCGATGTACCTCGAACTCAGCTTCCCTCGGCCTCCGAATCTGATAGTCCCTCGAGTAGGCAAGATCTTTAGAAATACGTGATCTCCAACCTGAAACTCTAAGGGTCGTCAATGCGCATTTGCCCAATGCTTCTGCCGGTCTTGTGCTGCTCGTAGATGTCCTTGGATCTTCTTCACCTTCTCCACTGTACGAACAACCAGCTCTGGATCGAGAATTTGTCGCTCGCCTATATCACTTTAACATACTGGAGAACGACATTTTCTGCCATACAGCGCTTCATAGGGAGCCATCTGGATGCTCGCCTGATAGCTGTTGTTGTAGGAAAACTCAACCAGATGTAAATGGTCCTCCCACGATCCTCCGAAATCCAGCATGCACGCCCTCAACATGTCTTTCAACGTCTGAATGGTGCACTCCGACTGGCCATCTGTCTGTGGGTGATACGCGGTGCTAAACTTCAGGCGGGTACCGAGACTCTCTTGCATACTCTGCCAAAAGTAATATATGAACCTCCTATCCCTGTCAGACATAATACTAACTGGCACTCCATGCAGTGGCATGATATCTCTCATGTACATGTCTGCTAAGACCTCTGTGGATTGTCCAACTCTGAAGGGTAAGAAGTGTGCTGACTTGGTGAGTCTATCCACGATTACCCATACTGCGTTGCGACCACTAGGACTCCTAGGAAAGCCCGTAACAAAGTCTATAGTGATGTGCTCCCATTTCTACTCCGGTATAGGTAGTGGTTGAAGCAATCCTGCAGACCTCTAATGCTCAGCCTTGACTTGCTGACATACCAGGCACTTGGCCACAAAGCGTGCTATCTCCCTCTTCATTCCATGCCACCAGTAGTACTGTCTCAAGTCCCTGTACATCTTTGTGCCTCCTGGATGAATAAAGTAGGTCGAACTGTGTGCTTTTATCATCAACTCCTGCCAAAGTTCTTCATTTGGTACATAGAGACGATCTCCGCATCTCAAAGTTCCGTCTTCATGTATCCGCAGTCTTGTCTGTAATCCAGCCTCTGTCCTCTGCCTAAGCCTCTAAAATCTGGCATCTGTCGGCAAAGCAGCCTTGATTCTTTCCACCAATGTCGATTGTAACTGAAAACTTGACAACTGTCCATATATTCCGTGCATGACAATCTCTATACCCATCTGCTCTAGATCCCTCAACAGATGTTGTTGGGTAGTCAGGAAGAATGCCATAGGTCTTCTGCTCAACGCGTCAGCTACTACGTTGGCCTTTCCCGGATGGTACTGTAGCTCGATCTCAAAATTTGTCATCACCTCGAGCCAACATCTCCGTCTCTGGTTCAGGTCCTTCTAGGTGTAGACGTACTTTAAGCTCTTATGGTCAGTAAATATCTCCACTCTTTCTCCATATAAATAGTGTCTCTAAAGCTTCAAAGCAAAAATCACTGCGACAAGCTCCAAGTCATGGGTGGGATAGTTCTTCTCATGTGTCCTCAACTGTCTAGAAGCATAGGCTACAACCTTTCCGTGCTGCATCAAAACACATCCTAATCCTTTTTCAGATGCATCGCTGTAGATCACGAATCCTCCGGGTCCGAATGGTATGGTCAAGATGGGTGCTGTAGTCAAATGCTTCTTCAGCTCATCGAATGCCTTCTGACACTCCTCTGTCCAGGTAAACTCCTGCTCCTTACGGGTCAAGCGGGTCATCGGCTCTGCAATCTTCGCGAAGTTCTCTACGAACCTCCGGTAATATCCGGCAAGTCCTAGAAAGCTCCTTACTTCTGAGACATTGGTAGGGGTCGGCCATGTCTCTACCGATGAAATCTTGGCCGGATCTACTGAAATACCTTCTCCTGAGATGACGTGTCCAAGGAAAGTGACACGATATAGAAGAAACTCATATTTGCTCAGCTTGGCATAAAGTCTCTCTCTTCTCGGTGTCTCTAACACTAACCTTAAGTGCTCTTTGTGCTCCTCGTGGCTGTTCGAGTACACTAAGATGTCGTCGATGAAGAATACCACAAACTGGTCTAAGTATTGATGGAATACTCTGTTCATTAAGTTCATAAATACAGCTGGCGTATTCGTCAGCCCAAAAGGCATCACTAAGAACTCGTAGTGACCATAACGAGTCCTGAATGCTGTCTTTTGAATGTCTTCTCTTCGCACCTTCACTTGATGATAGCCCGATCTCAAGTCAATCTTGGTAAACACCACTGCTCCTGTCAATTGGTCGAATAAATCGTCAATCTGCGGCAGAGGGTACTTGTTCTTGATAGTCAAAGCATTAAAGGCTCTGTAATCAATGCATATACGTATTGTTCCATCCTTCTTGGGTACAAACAACACTGGTGCTCCCCAGGGTGATGCACTAGGATGGATAAATCTCTTGCTCTGCAACTTCTCCAATTATAGCTTCAGCTCGTCTAACTCCTTCTTCGCCAATCTGTACACATTAGATGATACCGATACTGCTCCGGGTACTAGCTCAATGGTAAACTCTACGTCCCTATCTGGCGGTAAACCTGGCAATTCTTTGGGGAATACATCCTCGAATTCTGCAACTATTGGTAGGGGTGCAATTTCTATAGCCATGCAAGTTCCAGCTATTTGTCCTACTCCTTGCTCGACGGTTCCTCGCATGTACTCGAACTCCGATTGATCTGGCGGTCTAAAAGTGACACTATCCTTTCGGCAGTTCAGTACCGCATTATACTGGCTTAACCAGTCCATGCCTAGTATAACATCAAAGTACGGCATGGGTAACACCAAGAATTGCGCTCTCATCTCTCTTCCACATACGACTACCGAGCATGTTCTGATAGTGCTGGTAACCGGCACGATACCTCCTCCGGTAAGAATCTTCCAACTCTTAGGTAAGGGGGAAGTAGCTACTATATGCATTGCTACAAATCTACTAGATATAAATGACAATATAGCTCCTGAATCAAATAATACAGTCGCAGGTAATGAGGCAACTAATATGGTACCTGTGATTGCTTCTCCTTCTGTTTCCTCCTCAGTAGTTGCTAATGCAAAGGCCTGTCCCTGTCTCTGTCCTCCGATCTGCGATCGAGCTCGCTCGAACTGTGTCTGCTACGGGGCCAAGGGTGGTCCCCTCTGAAATCTTCCGGGGGCTGGTGGACGCTGTCCTCCTGGTGGGGGTGGTATCCTCGGAACTGGTGCTGCTGGCCTTTGTCCCGTCTGGGGTGCTACGTCTCTGCGTTGTGGGCAGTCTCGGGCGTAGTGCTGACTCGCTCCACAAATCATACATATCCCTAGTCTCTTCCGGCAGTCCTTCTGGTAATATCCTCTCTTACCGCAGTAGTTGCAAGATGGAAGTTTATTCTGCTAGTATGGTGCTATCCTCTGCGGTGTCTGTACTCCGGGACGACGGATCGGTCCTCCTGCTCCGGGCTGGGCTCTGGCTGGCGACGTCGTGCTGGGACGTCTAGCTCCTCTGGCAATGGCCTCCTGGATTCTCGCTTCCGCAAGAACCTCCTCGTAAGAATTCCTTGCCTGTGTGGTGGTATACCTCTGTAGCTCAAAATTGAGGCCGTGATGGAATCTCTGAGCTTTCTCTAGTTCATTGGGTATCATGACGGCACCAAATCTGCTAAGACGGCTGAACTCCGCGTCATATGCGTCCACAGTCATATTTTCTTGTTCAAGATGTAGAAACTGGGAGTACAGGGCATTCCTAACTGTGGCTGGAAAATACTTCGCATTGAAGTATTCTAAGAACTGTTCCCAGGTCTGGTTCTTGCCTATACTACGCTCAATGGAATCCCACCAGTGATGGGCGTTGCCTTTCAGTTGGGCCCTAACTGCAGTCATCCATAGGTCTGGGTGTAGTTGCGACGCCTCTAGTAGCATTTCTGTATTGGCGATCCAATCCGAGATCTGTTCTGCAGTCTCATTGCCTGAGAATGTATCTGGTCCCATCTGTCGGAACCATCTAATAGTGTCACCTGTCTGGGCTGGTGGAGGTGCTGGTACGAGTGCTGGGACAGGTGTCCTCTCTATTACTACCATCAAGCTCTGCCTCAAGGTCTCTGTCTATTGCCACTGTGCTTGCATCATAGTCTGAAGGAACTGTAGCATCTGGGGCTGTCCGTCTAGCTATGGCATCTGGGGTGGATAAGGTGGAGGTGGTGGTAGTGGAACCTCTGGCTGTGCAGTAGGCGTCTCCTCAGATGACGGCCTCTCAGTCTGTGGCATCGGTGTAGCTCCTAAAGTTTGGCCCTCACAATGCTGTGTGGGGATCGTCTGGGAAGTCTGTCCCTCAGGCTGTGGTGTAGGATCGCCTTGAGATATCTTGTGCCAATGTATCATCGGTGTCTGTAGCGGGGGTTGCCCTTGGGGTACCTCCTCTCTTTGATTGGTGTTGTCTGGCACCGCGGCTCTGGATACTCCTCGTCCACTGCGCAAGTTCATCTTGCTGCAAAGGATAGGACTTTATTAAAAAGAACGGAATCAAACAAACAGGATGCAGTATTTTAGAAATAATACGAAGGAAGTTCAGGGATGAAATCAAGGTGGATGAGACCTAGTAAATTCTATCCTATTGCAGGCTCGTCGGGCATGTTACCATACCACAGCGAATAAGTCGAAGACCTGCATGGGCCACAACTAAAACTATGTCACGCCCCAGTCCTAAAATACACGGAACCAGGCCATGTGGCAATAGCCAGCTGACACGTCTCCGAGGATATCCTAATTTAATGGATCCACGAAGGGTGCTACGCTGTCCTATAATACTAACAGGTACAATATCAGTCAATAACAGGTAATCTAATCTCATCCACAAATAAGAAGCATGAAGTACTGAATAAACTGCTGGATAACAAATACCAGTCTTAAGATATCATAGCACAACCAATAATGTCTGGTGGGAACAAACCCACTACTATGACGAAATAAAGTACTGAAATAAGATATAAAAGATAATGAGGCTAGGGCTCTAGATAATGATGTGCCCAACTAGGCTGAAGGCCTACCAACTGGTCACAGGAACTCTGACGGCTGTACCTCTAACTCCTCAGCTGTAGCAAATCTCGTCTCCTGTCCGGGGCCGTATACTGTGGGGTAGAAAGCCTCGTCCAAATTTGGAAGGGAACCAGGTCCTCAGAGGGACGTAACAAGATACAGAGAGACATGCCATATATAAATATTGAATAAAGTAAATGTAGTAAAAAGGGTGTGCTAACCAATCTATGTGAATGCAATATGAGGACAACTTTGGTACGTATGAGTAGGTGTAGGCATAACGTCCATACCGCTCCGAAGAACGGGGAATTTGTAAGTATATATACGTCCATACCGCTCCGAAGAACGGGGAATCTGAATAATATAACGTCCATACCGCTCCGAAGAACGGGGAATTTGTAAGTATATATACGTCCATACCGCTCCGAAGAACGGGGAATCTGAATAATATAACGTCCATATCGCTCCGAAGAACGGGGAATCTGCAAGTATATATACGTCCATACCGTTCCAAAGAATGGGAAATCTGAATAAAAGGGGTCATTAGATCCGTGGCTCCTCCAGATACTACGGCTCCAATGGGTGTATCCCATACGCCTACTAGTGGTCCTCCCCTCCCAATATAAATACGCAAATCGAATACTCGACGTGCATACCATGTAGCAACATGCCAGTCTCTACTAACATAAAATATAAACCTGAATTACGTACTAACCGTGATGCATGTCACACGCACCGATAGCTAGTCGAGTATGCGAACCCGCATCCCAACATGAATGTCACAGTGAAGCATGTAAAGTGTCAGGTCTCAGAAGATATCAGCGTATCCTCCAATGGGGTAAGTCTGCTAGTGACTATGTCAAGTATACTAAATCATCGACGCATCCGTCGATAGCATTCGAATCAATCTCGGACGCGCACGGTCATATGAAATAGAACATCAACTAACATACAACATATGCAGCATTTAATTTTAAACAGAAATATGGCAAGGTATCTTGCCTGAGTCCTCAAACTGTGAGTGCCAGAAGCCTGTTCCTGCAGTGTCTTCTGGCTGGTCCAATGGTCCTAAACACAGAATATAATATAACAATCTAACAACAGACACTAAGAAATACATAATTAATTATGACGTTGTTCCTCGATATTGTTGCCGGTTTACTGTTAACCGAATACAACGTCACAGGTGCACGTAGCTAGGGTGTACCCGCGTTCTGTCTTTGATCAATGTGCACCTTGTGACAATAATTTATCGAGTTAAGGTTTGACAACTACTTCTACTCTGCACGGAAATATGTCCTTGATTTCCTTGCTCAACATACTGGGTTTATGCCCAGGGGTTCAGGTGAAATACTGGTCATTGTCGACAGGTCCCATGATTAAGGTATTCGCTGGTTATTAGATGAGTTCTGACTCATGCTAATCATCATGCCGATTATATATATATAATTCAAAGTTAACTAAGTTGTGTCCAGCATACAACTCTCGACGTGACGACACGATGCTCACATACGAACACAATACAAGAGTATAGGCATTTACCTTGCTGGCTGGACGGGGTTCTTCTCGTCGCCTGGTCGTCCTCCGGCGAATGGAAATTCCGGCGTCGGTCGACGAGCAGCGGCAGCGGCTGAACAGCAAAAGCAGGGACCGCAGCAACAGCTGCTCCGGCAGTGGCGCTGCTGGATGGAGCAGCATGGGTGTGCACCGGTCGGGTTGGGGAGCAGTCGGACGGAGTATGGCTGGCGGGTTGGGGAGCAGTCGGGCGGGATGGCCGATGGGTTGGGGAGCAGTCGGGCGGGATGTGGCTGGCGGGTTGGGGAGAAGTCGGGCGGGATGTGGCTGGCGGGTTGGGGAGCAGTCGGCAGGGTGGCGACCTTAGGTATTGGCCGGCCGGAATAGGGGAGGGATGGAGTAGGGGTCGGCTAGGGTTCCTTTGAAGATGGTGGTGGTAGGGATTTTTAGGGTTTGAGTGAAAGAGAAGTATATTTATATGGATAATGTGCTTCGCGATTGGCCTTGAGGTTTCGGCCTGTCTGGCCTTATTGGGTTGGTGGTCCACTTGAAAGGGCGCATGTGGGCTTGGTTCGGTTCTGCTTGAGATAAAATTGGCCTTACATTCAAATTAATTAACAATTTAACCTGGTAATTACTAATACGTCGAAAACATAATAGATTTTCGGGTGGTACCCAGGAGTCGTGGTATAACAAGCTAGGTGTAGAATGATACCCTAATTTGGGTACTTGGGATTTGGGTTGTGGTTGCATCTCAAATAGAATAATTAAATAAATCCTATTTTTGACGAGGGGGTTTACATGTCTGGGTCGACTCTACTTTCTAAACATCACATACAATATATGTACATGGTACCTATCAATCATCTCAACTCCAAACGGAGGAACAATATGGTATCTGATAATGATAATCTATTCTCAATCATAATGCAAACTAACAAAGCTAAAGTACAAGACGGAATAGCGAAAGAAAGAGTCACAAAATATCCACAAGCCTGAAATAATATATACATGCCAATAACCTCAATAAAAGTCTAATACAAGTCTAAACAAATAATATAAGCCTCATCAGGCTCTGGTACTAAGTCCTCATGCTCTAAATGAGTATCCTCTAATAGTACGCCTTTTTGCGGTCCGTAGTACGTGGGACACTGGTCTACGAGCCAATCATCTAAAAAATATATCCAGTCAGGATTGGAGCAAAGTATATACCTCTGAAAGCAATTTTAAATATATAATCGAGCATATATAACAGATAATAGAAAAGAATACAAGATAACTAAATATCAGAATGAATTTAACTAGAGTGAACAGGTAATGTATTAGAATAAATAACAGACAATAGAATAACTGTAATATAATGGAAATAGATAAAACTAGCTAATGTGCCATGGAATACAAGTTTATTTTGTGATCGGTTTAGGTTGAACACGAATACAATATGGTAACTCGATTACATGGGTTATATGTAATCGACATGTACACGAATACGCTTGGGCTTCATCACATAATCAACCCTTATTCCCTCATCCCCAACCAATACCAATGGATCCAATCATAACACGCTACGAACACGACTATGGGCACACTGAACACTAGTAGTGTGTGAACACAAAGTACACGATAATCAATACCCGATATACACGATGAAATACATGTGAAGGAGTACCCGGTGAACACGGTAAGGGGATAACATCTTCTGACAGAATCCATATTATACCAGTCCGTGTAACCACTGTGTCGGAATCAAGTATACAGTTCTAGAACATGCGATATATACACTATTATGAAATAAAAACTAACAGAAAAATGTACACGCCTGGAATCCGGGGTAAAGTATCAACCCGTATCCAGAATAGTGCTCCGAAGACCTAAATATGGAATGCTACATCAATACAAGGTTTTGAAAATATAACAAGTTAAACTAGTTCAATTCTAGGTCATAAAACCATTTCTAGGTCAAAACAGTCAAACTAGGCCAACACTAGGTCAAACTAGTCAAACTAGTCAAACTAGCTATTTCTATGTTGTATGAGTCCATCTCTAGGTCATTGTGTCAATTTACTATGTATCTAGGATATACTAGCTATATTAGGATACTAGAGTATCCTAACTATATAGTATCTCAAGATAATCAAAATACTATATACAACATATACTATAAATTATATAATATTACAAGTATAATATATACTAGTATCCATATAGCTAATACTAAGTTGCTAACACTATATGGATACCTTGGCTTTGAACCAACTTGGTATCACACTATCTACATCCTCTATTGATACTGAATACCCAATACCTAGAGTATCTCCATAACCTTAATATTACCTTGGTAACACAAGGTACTACTTATCTTAGCTAAAACTTTACTAACTAGCTATATAATATATATACATCTAGTAACTTAGTAATTTTTATACACTATATACATTACCTAGTTATCTATACTAGCTTACCCTTTTTGTCCTTTAACAATATCAAGTATCCAGCAACTTGATACTCAAATACCTTAACCCCCAAGTGTTCTAATACCTTGGTAATATCTCAAGGTAACTAGAAACTAACATCTAACAATATAATTAACCCACAATCTCAATTAGATAACTAACTACTATCACTAAATATCTTAACTCATAATATAACATTTAACACTAATACTAAAACTAACATATATAACTTAACATGTAAATACACTAACACTTATAATCACTAACATATAGAACTAACTAACAACCAAACTAATACAACCTATAACTAACTGATATTACTATCAGTCTACACTAACACCAACCTTACACATCTAACTGACACTCACTAACACACTTCTAACTAACATACTAATCCCACACCTCATATCACTAATTATCAACTAACAACCCCAACAACCATACTAACATATATATATATATATATATATATATAAGCTTATACTAACATTCATATCAAAACTAACTAATATACACCAACAATCGCTTGCACATATACATTGATACTAACTGATACTCAAGCTCCCTTCTCATCTAATCCACTGTAACACATATGCTTACAACCTCAGGTCAATCACACACTGGTACACCCAAAACCTCTACACCTAACTATCAATCCTTTACTTTCCTTCTAACCCGACACCATCAATCTTTATGTTCTGCTGCTGTGATTGCTTGAGCATGCTGCTGCTGTGATTGCTTGAGCATGCTGCTGCTACAACTGCTCGAGTATTCTTCTGCTGTAACTGCTCGAGCATGCTGCTGCTGCAACTGCTTTCTCATCTCTCACACCCAATACAACACACAAGGGATTATAGATATATAAGTATAGTATAGACTATATATATATATATATATATATATATATATATATATATATATATATATATATATATATATATATAGAGAGAGAGAGAGAGAGAGAGAGAGAGAGAGAGAATAAGGGAGGTGAGATGGCACCTCACTCTCAAAATAAGGGTGGCGGTGACGTGGCACAATCTCAGCCACACATTTCATAATTGGCAAATTGCACTTAACCCCCTCCCCTCGTTTGTGTGGTTGGAATTGTGCCACATCGCCGCCACCCTTGTTTTGAGAGTGAGGTGCCACCTCACCTCCCTTATTCTCTCTCTCTCTCTCTCTCTCTCTCTCTATATATATATATATATATATATATATATATATATATATATATATATATATATATATCACACGTATACATTATATACCTATATAAATATATTCTAGTGTCAATTGATCAAACACGAGTGTGTACTTGTGATATTCATGATACGTGTCCAAGTGAAAGGCCAAAACTCAAATTCTCTATAATTAATCAATTTTACACATATATAACATCTATATATAACCAATGTAGCTTGCTACAATAGAAATTGAAGAAAATTATGCAAAACACCCAAAATTGGGTCCCGTATCACACCGTATCGCAAAATACCGTGATACAACCTACACGTATCCATTTGTTGACACATACCTAGTCACATAACCCCGATCTGAGTCTAATTAGATCTAATTGGTCTCATGATACTCAATTGATGTGTCAAATTCGTAATTCCCACAACATGCACACAAAACTCCATATAGAACTCACAACACATAGCCAAATAGCCTAGAACTTGTTCCTATAAGTATTCCTATGCCATGGGGTCAATCCTAATAGTAAAATGTATGATTAAGAAGCTATAATGAAAGAGAAATTTAGGAATTATTAACTAGGAGATAGATTTCCAATAAAAATATAATTGGACATGATCCGGACACGATCTCTAGCTCCAAAGCTCCTCTTTCTTGTGCTCCTTGCTTCTCCAAGCTCCAAATTTCTAAGAGTGATGAATTTAAGAAAGAAATGGAGGTAAATTGAGTAGAAAATCAATGGAGGAAAAAAAGGGAAATTGGAGATCTAGAATTTTTTGGATCAAAATGAATGCAAATGAGGAGAGAGAGAGGAGAGAGAAAGATAAGAGAGAGAGAGAGGCTTTGTATGGCCGACCCCTCTACCCCCTTCTCCAAGTAAAATTAAATGTCCAAGTTACCCCTACATGGTGAATTATGAGAAATAATTAAGGGTGGGTATATTTGGAAGCCTCTACTTATTACAATTAAGCTAATTCTCCGAAATTAATTAGTGAAAATAACTAATGGGCTTAGGTCCAAGTTGGGCTCACTATTTGTCATGACAAGTCTAAATGGTCCATATATGTCAAGTCTAAACATTGGCTAGTCTCTCTAACTAAACTAAATAACACAATTCTCAAATTAAATAACTAATACTAGCCACAATAATTATAGCTCAACATAATTAAATAATTTAATACAATCATCACATAATATTCAATATTAAATTCCTAAAATTAAATATCTATGCCAAATTACCAAACTACCCCTAGCTAAAAAAGTGGGGGTGACAACTAGTGCAGTTACTTCATCATTTATGTCTATTACTATTGTTTCATAGTTTCTGTAAATTATTGGAACTGCTATTGGGTTGTACTTCGCTTTAATTCTGACTGGATATACTTTTCAGATTATTCATTAGAGGACTGGTGTCCTACGCACTACGGACCGCAGAAGATTGAGCCAGTTGAGCCTATGCTCATAGAGCCACTTGTTTTAGTGCCTCCAGTTGCAGATGCTTAGAATATTTTTCTGATGTGTTGTATTTGATTCCATTAGACTTCCATATCATATATTATATTGGAGATTTATGTTGAAAATGGACTAGTAGATTGGACTTGTATTGAGACTCTTGTATTTCTTTTACATCTATTCCCTACCATTCCATTTCTTCCTTTAGTTTGATATTATGATTGAGTATTGTTTATTCATATCATATCATCATATTGTTCCTCCATTTGGAGTTGAGATGGCATGACAGGTACCTTATATATATATATGTATATATATATACATACATATATATATATATATATATATATATATATATATATATATATATATATATATATATATATATATATATATATATATATATATATATTATGAGTGATGTTAGATAGTATTGTGGACATAGACATCATTCTACATTGTTCTTACGACGTAGGCTGGGCGTTGTCCACGTACTCGTGCCCCTAATCTGGGTGCGGGTAGTAACACATTTTTAGTGGTGGCCCATGCCGGTCAAGAGATAGCAAGTAGTATAATTTCATAGTGGTGCTCAGACATAGAGTACTGCTACGAGCCTGCTTTAGGATATAGGATATAGGATATAGGCTGACAGTATACTCAATCACAACTAGAAAATATTCTCAAAATATCTGTTTTGCTATCCTTATCTATCGGAATGCTTGCTTTACTTTGAATAATTATGTCCTTCTTTGATGATATCGTACCTTACTCAATATTGATTCCTTGTTTTGAATATGTCTTTAGGATGCCTCCAACGATCAGGTTTTATCGCTCGGGAGCATCAGCAGCTTTCTCAGCTGCTTTCCCGCCTTTTGTAGAGAGGGCACCAGCAGCCACTGATCCATTAGCTCTAGCTCAGAGGGCCGCTTCACTGGGCCAGGTAGGCGTTACTGCAACTTTTGGGGGTGCTCCATGTGGCGCCCCGTTCCTCCTATTCGAGGAGCGCGGCTAAGAAACACAAGATGGTATCATTCGATCGGGATAGATTGAAACAAGAACTCATCCTCGTTATGGATTTGCTTCTTCGGAATCGATTCCCATATTCAGTGGACCGTGCCCCCGGGATCGACTTAGCGGCAGAGTCAGGAGGGACCTCTCCGCTGTTATCTTTGTTGCCTCGGATTTCGATGTCGCTTGTTGCTTTCGTGCTTTGAGTTGGTTTTCCGATTTGCTTGTTTTCCTTGAACGATTTTGATGGATTTCATTATTTTCGTTTATTACACTGCATTTCAATTCCGAGTTTGGAAAGAGAGAAAGAGGTATTGATTGAGCTGTTAGTGATGCAGGTGAACGAGCAGTAGCCTGCTTACGAGAGGAGTCTTGAAGCGCCTCTTTCCTTCTCCCTTCCAACCTACTAAGTGAGTGGCTACCATCCCGATTAGCTAGCCCTGCTTCCAAGTCTTCACAACTATAAATCTTGCATCCTTGTTTGCCCCGATCAGACGATACGAAGTAATAACTAAAAGATGCCAAGATAAAATGGGAATAGACTTGGATTATTATGCTTGTCATTCAACTGGAAAATGATTACTTATACTGCATGCTTGTTCGTTTGGAATGTTCATCATATGCTTCAATGTTAGTTAGAATACATTACCTTCTATGAATTGTGCTATGCATATGGAACACACTTTATTTTACCATAGATTAATCAGATAGACTATGCAAAAACTGTTGTGTATGGAACTTGTATCGTGCTAGAAATTATCTTGAAACATGCATGAATTGATGGAAAACGTAACAAACGCAGTTGATCACGGACAACTTGTGCACAAGGTTTTGGAGGTTTCGCAGACGGTCGCCGAGGCGCTGGGACCGATCCGATCCGGACGGAACATATGGAATAGTCAATTGGAATTGAGGAAGGAATCGGCATGTGGCGGGGCTCACAACCTGCGTCGCATATCATTTTCTATCCCGTGACTATAACTTGTCCCTTTGTGGCATTATGCCAGTGATCTATATCGTATATTTAAACCTATTGCAAACTAACTTGTGTCTTCGTGGCAGGGAAGGCATGGTAAGTATTGTGCAGGTGGTTCAAACGGACAGGTAAAAGCCACCGAACGGTGGCAAGTTTATTTCAGTATTATACATATATACTGTTGCTTGTAAATGAACTAAGGCAAGATAGAAAGACAACAATAATATGCATGTTTTATTAAAACAACGTGTTGATTGGTATAGTTGGGTTAGCTCGCCTTCACCAGTATGTTTCGACATACAGACCCTCGTTGAAACAGGTTCTCCGCACTAAGGCGAACCGAGCGAGGAGCCGAAGTCGTCTTCCCGATCCAGTCCAGCTGTAGGCGCATCCTGACCACGCCGCATTTTGAAGTACTTTAAGAAAGGAGCTTGCTACTCAATACACAATGCAGCTTCATGGCAAAGCCGTCCTCCAGCCCGGAGGTCCTTATCATTTTAAAGTTTAGTAAAGGGATGTAATGTACAGGACTGCTATCTCATTTTGTGTTAACACTTTTGTAAGCCTGTGCGGCAAATTATCTGACTCGTTCAAGAGTTTGTAATAGATGTTCATTATCAATAAAGAGAACTTTTCCATGTTTCAAATCCGTGTTTCAATTTATCTGCGTACTATGAATATGTGCTCGTTATGCAAAATATCCAGTCACAAACGCAAAAGCAACGATAGAGGAAACAACGCTGCAAAGCGTCAAAACGACGGTGGTCAGCAGAAAGGGAACCAGGGAAAAGGATTATGCTTCTATTGTAAGAAGTCGGGGCACACATCGAATAACTGCCACATAAGAAAGGGTCTGTGCTTCAACTATGGAGGTCTAGGCCATATATTTCGAGATTGTCCCCTTCCCTCTAAGCTTCTGCCTCAACGTAATGTTCCTTAGAGGTAGGCTCTATTCCTAAGTTTCGGGATGAAACTTTCAATTAGTTGGGTAGGATGTGGCGCCCCGTTCCTCCTATTCGAGGAGCGCGACTAAGAAACACAAGATGGTATCGTTCAATAAAGATAGATTGAAACAAGAATTCATCCTCGTTATGGATTTGCTTCTTCGAAATCGATTCCTATATTCAGTGGACCGTGCCCCCAGAATCAGCTTAGCGGCAGAGTCAGGAGGGACCTCTCCGCTGTTATCTTTGTTGTCTCAGATTTCGATGTCGCTTGTTGCTTTCGTGCTTTGAGTTGGTTTTCGGATTTGCTTGTTTTCCTTAAACGGTTTCGATGGATTTTATTGTTTTCGTTCATTGCATTGCATTTCAATTCCGAGTTTAGAAAGAGAGGAAGAGGTATTGATCGAGCTGTTTGTGATGCAGGTGAACGAGCAGTAGCCTGCTTACGAGCGGAGTCTTGAAGCACCTCTTTCCTTCTCCCTTCCAACCTACTAAGTGAGTGGCTACCATCCCGATTAGCTAGCCCTGCTTCCAAGTCTTCACAACTATAAATCTTGCATCCTTGTTTGCCCCTATCAGACGATACCAAGTAATAACTAAAAGATGCCAGGATAAAATGGGAATAGACTTGGATTATTATGCTTGTCATTCAATTGGGAAATAATTACTTATACTGCATGCTTGTTCATTTGGAATGTTCATCATATGCTTCAATGTTAGTTAGAATACATTACCTTCTATGAATTATGCTATGCATATGGAACACACTTTCTTTTACCATAGATTGATCAGATAGACTATGCAAAAATTGTTGTGTATGGAACTTGTATCGTGCTAGAAATTGTCTTGAAACATGCATGAATTGATGGAAAACTTAACGAACGCAGTTGATCACGGACAACTTGTGCACAAAGTTTTGGAGGTTTGCGGACAGTTGCTGGGGCGCTGGGACCGATCCGATCTGGACGGAACATATGGAATAGTCAATTGGAAGTGAGGAAGGAATCGGCATGTGGCGGGGCTCGCAACCTGCGTCGCATATCGTTTTCTATCCCGTGACTATAACTTGTCCCTTTGTGGCATTATGCCAGTGATCTATATCGTATATTTAAACCTGTTGCAAACTAACTTGTGTCTTCGTGGCATGGAAGGCATGGTAAGTATTGTGCAGGTGGTTCAAACGGACAGGTAAAAGCCTGTCACGACCCGCACCCGGTTTAGGGGCACGAGTGCGTGGGTACGTCCAGCCTACGCCGCAGCATCGGCGGTAGAACGCTGTCTAGGTCATGTAACTATCTAATCAACTCACGTGAATACCCAACTCCATAAGGAGACGTGGATATCATAAAATAATGCTAGAAATACTCAATCACATAAACTAAAGCACGATAAGATATCAAGGCAAACAAGGAATACAAGATGAGTCTAACGACAAAATAATCATACCTGCAATCATTAACTTCCAATCCCCAAGTGTGTTAGAAACCAGTCTACTAAGGTCACAGTCTGGAAAAATATTTTCCAGTCAGGAAGGAGCAAAGTACATCTCTAAATAGCAGTTCTATATTAATGATATAAACTATGTAGCAGTTCTAGATGAAAAGATACCAGAAGCATGTATAGGTACGAGAAACAAAAGAAATACTGGAAATACTGTAAGTAAATGCAGGAGAAGAAACAATATGTCCATGAGCAAGGACCTATGACTAAGTGTATGAGTACTAGCTTTAACATGTGATCGGCTTGGGAACTTGATCAGGCTGGTTACATGTGATTAGCTATGATTCTTGTAAGGTCAGGCTAACCGTTGGTTAGCTATGATGCATGTAGAGGTCAGGCTAATCACACGTAACAGCTATGAAGCATGTAAATGGTCAGGCCGCACCCGACGTGAGATATGGGGTGAGCTATGATGCATGTAAAGTTGGGTATGATCACATATCTACACTAAAATACTTCCCACCCCCGACTGGTATAGTAGATCCAATCATGGTACGCTATGGCACGGGATTCCCTAGGGAGGTAGCAAGTCTCCCCGAAAATCAGTGTCTGTACCTGCACAAGTTAACAAGGAAACAAGTCTTGTACAAGCTACACCATGAATAAGGAATAACATCTCATGACGAGATCCGTGTATACCAATCCGTGTAACCAACGTGTCAAGAGCATGGATATCTACACTAGATACAGTGAACATAGAAGATATCATAAATTAGAAACTAATCAGAGAATGTACTCGCCTTGGGTCCTTAGCTGTCAATACCAATGTCCTGTCCCAGAGTATCGTCTGGAGAATCCGACAGTCCTATAAACATATAATAATATCACTTGTATCAGATGCTACACTAACACACAATAGAATACACTGGCCTCAGGGCTATGCCAGGCATGGCTCTAGTCAACTAGGGTCATCTAGTAGGGATACGTATATAGTACGCATTTACACTCGGAGTATATACCAATAAAAACATTTATAATATATATATATATATAAGTGTCTCTTAGTAATTGTACAAAATACGTATGTGTGTATATACACTAATAGATGTATATAAATATATATTTTTATACCAAAATACATATTTGTATATTTATACATTTTATATATATATAACAAATCAAAGAATGTATATAATGCCACCCTCCTCAAGGTGATCCCAAATGAAATAGCAGTTAGTTCCAATGAGTCCGGAGCAGTCCAAATAGCTAGAAACTATATAAAGAAGTTCAAGATCGGAGTTCGGCACGAAAATCGAGATAAGGATACCGAGCTAATAGGGGAAAGGGTCGTTTGTTTGTAATTAAAGTAACACCTTAATTAATGAAAATCATTTGAATTTATTTGAGCAATAATTACAATTTAAAAGTTTATTTATACAAATTTAGAATTTACGTAAAAGCCAATATATTTATATATCTCTAGTAATTTCAGTTACCAGTCCAAATAACAAATTTCGAACTAATTTTTATTATTGGAACTATTTCTTAAATAATAATATAACCCAAAAATTATTATAGTTTTTTTTCACATAATCAAAATCCTTATATTTATTACTAAACTAAATAAAAACTAAACTAATTAAATATAAATTAACTAATTATATTAACTAAACTGATTAAATAAACTAACTACTGGTTATAATTTAATTACTGATTAACAAATTAATTACTGAATAACAAATTAATTACTGATTAACAAATTAATTAACCGATTAATAAATAATTAACTCATTAATAATTTAATTAACTAATCTAATTATAATTTAATCTAATATAGGTAAAACCTAATTTCAGTGAATCGATCGAAAGAAAGGGGAAGAGGGAAGAGGGAAAATCGGAGAGGGAGCTTACGTCGGGGTCTCATCGTCGACGCGGTGGGGTCTCGCCGGGGTCGGCGGATCTGGCGCTCGTATCGAGGATGCGGCGGTGGAAACCCGAGAGCGGCGGCGAAGCCGGCTCGAGGCGGATCCGAAGCGGCGGTCGACTCGGCGAGGGTGAGGAGGTCCGAGGCACCGGCGGCAGTGGAACTCGAGGGCGGCGGCGGATCTGCTCATCTCGTCGGCCACAGGTGCTTGACGCCGAGGAGGAGATCCCAGTCGCCGGCGGCGGATCTGATCTTGGTTAGGGTTTTAAATTCTGTGTCTGGGTGGATCGTGTCCGAGGCTGGACACGATGGGTTTGCTGTACTGTGGACGTGTCCGGGTGTTGGACACAGGGGTTTGAATGTACTGTGGTGTGGTGGTTGTGTCCAGACGGTGTCGGACACAAAATCTGGTTGTAATATTGTAAATCTGGACACAGGAAATAAATGGATACGGTAGGACACCCGGGGTCGGACCCGAGGCCAACACGGCTGACACGGTCATGCTGGACACACGGACACGAGCACACAAAATGGTGATGGTTGTTGGCTTGTAGGAATTTGTGAGGGCTAGCTAGGGTTTCTTGGGAATGGTGATGAGAGACTTAAATAGGGAGAGAGGGTGTGGGATAAAGGGTGAGGATTGGCCCAAATAATGAATGGCCCAGATTAGGTATGAATGAGTTTTCATGTGGGAATGAGGGTGTGTTGGCTAGTTAATGGGAAATGGCAAACTTGTAAAATTTTAAAAAGAAAAGATTATAATTTCAGAAAATATTTTAGAAAAGCTAACTGATTCCAAATTAGCTACTAATTAAGCCCATATTTCAAAACCCTAGAAAATATATAATTTATTTATTTACTATTCCAAAATGGATATGAAATTTATTATGAAAACAACTAGTCCTTCCATAAATTTTATTAAACAAATAATTTTATGATTCAAGCCAATAAATATTCGAAGCTAGAGTATTATATATATATATCATTATTTAACTATTTAATTTATAAGAAAGCGACATTTAGGAAAAATGATTTTTATAAAAGATTTTAAATCACCTTCTAAAATCAAACATTGTTCAAAATCAAATAAAAATTTCAAGGAGAAAAATAAATCTTTTAAACTTGATATTTTAAAATAATTTAAAATCTAAATATTTCGGGAATTTGGGAATCAGAGGTTACAAGTCTACCCACCTTAGAAAAATTTCGTCCTCGAAATTTAAGATCCTCAATAATTGCATTTACACATTGTATTGTTTCTATCAAAATTTAAATTTCAACCCAAATAATCATGAAGTAATTCCATATTGCTATTTCACAACCTTTCAAAAAATTTTATAACATTATATTCCTGAAAATCTTCAAGTTTAAAATCAAATTCAAATTTTTATCATAATCTCCTCCAAATTTAAGTTCGTATCTAAATACTCAGGGATTTTAATATCCAATCCTCCAATTGAATTCCAATCAATGTATATTTATAACATCGTATCTCAAAATTTAAATTTTTAAACACTAATCCATCCATCATCTTACTCCTCTAACTCAAATTCAATTGATGCTTATTCAAATCTAAATCCTCCTCCCGAGAATTGAATTCGACACTATTCCATTAACGATTTTATTTCCTGATTTTCTTTTTCCTCAAATACTCAACGATGCGATACTTTCAGAATCTTCAATGCAACATTCATAATATAAAATTTCAAATTTCTATCTTGCAATTAAATAGATAAAATGATAATTTCTCAAATTTTCTCAAATTTTAATAATCAATCATATCAAGACCTTCCTAAAATTAATAAATCCTCAATTTTGCCCTGTGAATTTTTTTTTAGCTCTCCATTTAAGTTAATGTTTATCCTAGAATTTCAATCATACCTCGATTTTCGTAAAATTAATGGTCCATCAACTCTGTTATATCAACCCCTAAATTCTTTATTTAAATTAATGCTCATCCACAATTTACTCCTCTTGTCTCTTTTGTCGGTCATAACCTTGTCATAGATCTTTGCTATGGTCAAAACCCTAATGATCATGGTTAAGAAAACTCTACCTACAACCATGCAATTTAAGAAAGAATATATAGGTCATGTATCTTTTGTCATGGTATTGCAGTCCTTGCCAGGGTGTACTACCAATTTTTATTCTAACAAGAATTCATGCATACGAACTATAGTACTAGGAAAATCAATCAATCGAAAGACGGAAAAAAGAACATTAGGAGGGAAAGAAAGAACCTGCTAACATATTGCATGTAGTATCTACTATCTCTAACAACTCTTAACTCTAACACATTCACTAACTAATTCCTATTCCTGTACACTGGTACCCATCTCAACTAATCATTAATCCACAAGATCCATGAATATATCTGTATTGCACACACCTGTCTATTAATACCAAAATCTGATGCCAAGAATCTCTAATATAACCATGATTCAATAATGCATCCAAGTTGATACCTCTATCTTTTTAGTACCATACCCGCTGTCAGTTCCTGTTCCTACTACAATTGTTCACACTAGTCGTTCTTATCACTCAAATATACGTCAAGCGCAACACCATACTAAATACTACTCTTTCCAATTCAATTTTAGATGGACACCCAAGTCAGTCTGCGGTGCCATCTCAATCATGCTCAAGTCACCAGATCCTTACACATGTATATCCTCTACTCATATATTAATATTCATATCTCTCATCTACCATAAAATTAATCCTCAAAATAATCGTCAAGGTTTAACTTCTCGATCAACTTAAAATAAACTGTATATACTTCCTCAAAATCAGATACTCAACATCGAAATAAAATTTAATCACTCCAAAAAATCTTTGTAGCCTTAACCACGTTTATTGAATTCATATTTGAAATCCTCAAAATTTAATGACGTAATCTCAACTCCTCAATTATTCTAAAAATAAAATTTATTCCCACCTTTTAATTTATAACTCCACAAATGTACATATCAATGCTCACGGTCTCTGATACTCAAGGTGCACTCAATGCATCTAGTGTCTATAACTGTGTACTAAAATGGTACTGCCTGAATCACTTGCACCATTATCTCCATTGATCAAAGTTATCATCACCTGTAATTTCTTTCATGATTTTCAATTTATGTCAACTGGTATATCATCTAATTATCATCATACAGGGAGCTTACTGTTATTAACGTCATTCTTGACAAATCCTTGATATAGAATCATTAACACTCTTGGTATTATATCACTAACTTCATTAATGGATCATTCATCAAGCTTATTAGAACTCATGATCACCTGTGTCCTCTATTACACTCATGTTTTTTTTTTTTTTTACTCTCATGGGTGTGTATGGTTCCTCATCTCGATTGATGTATAAGTATTTCCCTTTAACTTTTCCAGCCTATTAAACTGATCTGTGATACGCTTCACCATCTTCATTACCAATTCCGATATTTCTCTACTCATGACACCTCATTATAACTCTTTATGCATATATATCTTTACCTTTAACACGCCCGATATCACTCATCAAATTGAACGTTATGCTCCATTAATCCTTAACACAATTCCTGGATACTTAATTATTTACATAGATCACTCAATTACATAATCATGATTATCCAGGACGGGTAATTGGCTCTGTTACTAACTCTGAGAACTATCATTGATACTCTATACTATCCCTCTACTTATAGTACTATAATGACACTTATCCTAGAACCATTGTTACAAGGTACTATGCTAAGGGCTAACTCTAGATTAAAGCCTACTGCTCACATGTCCAACTAGAAAACACTTACAACTCACTAGCAACACTCAGCAAATACTAACACTCAAGACACAGCCATAATTACAAGTCACTAATTATCATACTTAACAAGGAATCCTCAAAGAATAAAAGCTCAAAGGAACTGGATTAAGGACTGAAGGTATCTTTACTGCTAGTAAAGAAAAGAAGCGATGGAACAAAGTCCTGGAATAACATAAATAGATAAGTCTTGAGATGATACTTTAAGAACCAATTTAAGATACAACCTGATAATCATACACGTCTGTCTGAAATCATGACACTCAGAATCCTCGCCACACCAGTAAGCATAGATTCGATAAACGATAGGTTTCGTAACTAAGGTATGCAACTCTATAATCATGTCATCTAGAATCTTCGCCACGCCAACAGGTATGGCTGCGAGAGACTCTAAGTTTCATAACTATAGTATGTACATCCAAGTCAGGTTCCTACGTTCTCGTCACCACAGCTAATATGGCTGCGATAAACTCTAGAGTCCAAACCAAGGTAGACGTTTTACCTTTCTCACTGTCCTCATCAACATATGTCATCAGATGATACCGTAAATTTTAGCCCGTAAAATTCATCTCGATATGAAATCAATTCAACAACGATACCAAGATTTTAATTTAATAACTGATTAATAAGGATCAAGTTCAATAACAACAAGCGAGAGCAGACGGGAACAAGGGGGAAGGATTTAAATTAGAATTTATAATGAGATTCTCAAGGGTCGTCCCAGGAATCTGTCAAATAATTTGTGATTGAGTATCCTCTCTCATCCTAGTATCCTATGTCCTATATTCTATAGCAGGTACGCAGTAGTACAACTATGACGTCGCACTACTACGATATCGCACAACTAGCGAAGTCTGACCTGCATGGGCAACCACTAAAAACGTGTCACGACCTGCACCCGGTTTAGGGGCACGAGTGCATGGGTACGTCCAGCCTACGCCGTAGCATCGGCGGTAGAACGCTGTCTAGGTCATGTAACTATCTAATCAACTCACGTGAATACCCAACTCCATAAGGAGACGTGGATATCATAAAATAATGCTAGAAATACTCAATCACATAAACTAAAGCACGATGAGATATCAAGGCAAACAAGGAATACAAGACGAGTCTAACGATAAAATAATCATACCTGCAATCATTAACTTCCAATCCCCAAGTGTGTCAGAAACCAGTCTACTAAGGTCATAGTCTGGAAAAATATTTTCCAGTCAGGAAGGAGCAAAGTACATCTCTAAATAGCAGTTCTATATTAATGATATAAATTATGTAGCAGTTCTAGATGAAAAGATACCAGAAGCATGTATAGGTATGAGAAATAAAAGAAATACTGAAAATACTGTAAGTAAATGCAGGAGAAGAAATAATATGTCCATGAGCAAGGACCTATGACTAAGTGTATGAGTACTAGCTTTAACATGTGATCGTCTTGGGAACTTGATCAGGCTGGTTACATGTGATTAGCTATGATTCTTGTAAGGTCAGGCTAACCGTTGGTTAGCTATGATGCATGTAGAGGTTAGGCTAATCACACGTAACAGCTATGGAGCATGTAAATGGTCAGGCCGCACCCGACGTGAGATGTGGGGTGAGCTATGATGCATGTAAAGTTGGGTATGATCACATATCTACACTAAAATACTCCCCACCCCGACTGGTATAGTAGATCCAATCATGGTACGCTATGGCACGGGATTCCCTAGGGAGGTAGCAAGTCTCCCCGGAAATCAGTGTCTGTACCTGCACAAGTTAACAAGGAAACAAGTCTTGTACAAGCTACACCATGAATAAGGAATAACATCTCATGACGAGATCCGTGTATACCAATCCGTGTAACCAACGTGTCAAGAGCATGGATATCTACACTAGATACAGTGAACATAGGAGATATCATAAATTAGAAACTAATCAGAGAATATACTCGCCTTGGGTCCTTAGCTGTCAATACCAATGTCCTGTCCCAGAGTATCGTCTGGAGAATCCGACAGTCCTATAAACATATAATAATATCACTTGTATCAGATGCTACACTAACACACAATAGAATACACTGGCCTCAGCGCTATGCCAGGCATGGCTCTAGTCAACTAGGGTCATCTAGTAGGGATACGTATATAGTACGCATTTACACTCGGAGTATATACCAATAAAAACATTTATAATATATATATAAGTGTCTCTTAGTAATTGTACAAAATACGTATGTGTGTATATACACTAATAGATGTATATAAATATATATTTTTATACCAAAATACATATTTGTATATTTATACATTATATATATATATAACAAATCAAAGAATGTATATAATGTCACCCTCCTCAAGGTGATCCCAAATGAAATAGCAGTTAGTTCCAATGAGTCCGGAGTAGTCCAAATAGCTAGAAACTATATAAAGAAGTTCAAGATCGGAGTTCGGCACGAAAATTGAGATAAGGATACCGAGCTAATAGGGGAAAGGGTCGTTTGTTTGTAATTAAAGTAACACCTTAATTAATGAAAATCATTTGAATTTATTTGAGCAATAATTACAATTTAAAAGTTTATTTATACAAATTTAGAATTTACGTAAAAGCCAATATATTTATATATCTCTAGTAATTTCAGTTACCAGTCCAAATAACCAATTTCGAACTAATTTTTATTATTGAAACTATTTCTTAAATAATAATATAACCCAAAAATTATTATAGTTTTTTTCACATAATCAAAATCCTTATATTTGTTACTAAACTAAACTAATTAAATATAAATTAACTAATTATATTAACTAAACTGATTAAATAAACTAACTACTGGTTATAATTTAATTACTGATTAACAAATTAATTACTGAATAACAAATTAATTACTGATTAACAAATTAATTAACCGATTAATAAATAATTAGCTCATTAATAATTTAATTAACTAATCTAATTATAATTTAATCTAATATAGGTAGAACCTAATTTCAGTGAATCGATCGAAAGAAAGGGGAAGAGGGAAGAGGGAAAATCGGAGAGGGAGCTTACGTCGGGGTCTCGTCGTCGACGCGGTGGGGTCTCGCCGGGGTCGGCGGATCTGGCGCTCGTATCGAGGATGCGGCGGTGGAAACCCGAGAGCGGCGGTGAAGCTCGGCTCGAGGCGGATCCGAAGCGGCGGTCGACTCGACGAGGGTGAGGAGGTCCGAGGCGCCGGCGGCAGTGGAACTCGAGGGCGGCGGCGGATCTGCTCGTCTCGTCGGCCACAGGTGCTCGACGCCGAGGAGGAGATCCCAGTCGCCGGCGGCGGATCTGATCTAGGTTAGGGTTTTGAATTCTGTGTCTGGGTGGATCGTGTCCGAGGCTGGACACGATGGGTTTGCTGTACTGTGGACATGTCCGGGTGTTGGACACATGGGTTTGAATGTACTGTGGTGTGGTGGTTGTGTCCAGACGGTGTCGGACACAAAATCTGGTTGTAATATTGTAAATCTGGACACAGAAAATGAATGGATACGGTAGGACACCCGGGGTCGGACCCGAGGCCAACACGGCTGACAAGGTTATGCTGGACACACGGACACGAGCACACAAAATGGTGATGGTTGTTGGCTTGTGGGAATTTGTGAGGGCTAGCTAGGGTTTCTTGGGAATGGTGATGAGAGACTTAAATAGGGAGAGAGGGTGTGGGATAAAGGGTGAGGATTGGCCCAAATAATGAATGGCCCAGATTAGGTATGAATGAGTTTTCATGTGGGAATGAGGGCGTGTTGGCTAGTTAATGGGAAATGGCAAACTTGTAAAATTTTAAAAAGAAAAGATTATAATTTCAGAAAATATTTTAGGAAAGCTAACTGATTCCAAATTAGCTACTAATTAAACCCATATTTCAAAACCCTAGAAAATATATAATTTATTTATTTACTATTCCAAAATGGATATGAAATTTATTATGAAAACAACTAGTCCTTCCATAAATTTTATTAAACAAATAATTTTATGATTCAAGCCAATAAATATTCGAAGCTAGAGTATTATATATATATATATCATTATTTATCTATTTAATTTATAAGAAAGTGACATTTAGGAAAAATAATTTTTATAAAAGATTTTAAATCACCTTCTAAAATCAAACATTGTTCAAAATCAAATAAAAATTTCAAGGAGAAAAATATATCTTATAAACTTGATATTTTAAAATAATTTAAAATCTAAATATTTCGGGAATTTGGGAATCGGAGGTTACAAAGCCACCGAACGGTGGCAAGTTCATTTCAGTATTATACATATATACTGTTGCTTCTAAATGAACTAAGGCAAGATAGAAAGACAACAATAATATGCATGTTTCATTAAAACAACGTGTTGATTGGTATAGTTGGGTTAGCTCGCCTTCACCAGTATGTTTCGATATACTGACCCTCGTTGAAACAGGTTCTCCGCACTAAGGCGAACCGAGCGAGGAGCCGAAGTCGTCTTCCTGATCCAGTCCAGCTGTAGGCGCATCCTGACCACGCTGCATTTTGAAGTACTTTAAGAAAGGAGCTTGCTACTCAATACACAATGCAGCTTCATGGCAAAGCCGTCCTCCAGCCCGGAGGTCCTTATCATTTTAAAGTTTAGTAAAGGGATGTAATGTACAGGACTGCTATCTCATTTTGTGTCAACACTTTTGTAAGCCCGTGCGACAAATTAGCTGACTCGTTCAAGAGTTTGTAATAGACGTTCATTATCAATAAAGAGAACTTTTCCATGTTTCAAATCCGTGTTTCAATTTATCTGCGTACTCTGAATATGTGCTCGTTATGCAAAATATCCAGTCACAAACGCAAAAGCAATGATAGAGGAAACAACGCTGCAAAGCGTCAAAACGACGGTGGTCAGCAGAAAGGGAACCAGGGAAAAGGATTATGCTTCTATTGTAAGAAGTTGGGGCACACATCGAATAACTGCCACATAAGAAAGGGTCTGTGCTTCAACTATGGAGGTCCAGGACATATATTTCGAGATTGTCCCCTTCCCTCTAAGCTTCTGCCTCAACGTAATGTTCCTTAGAGGTAGGCTCTATTCCTAAGTTTCGGGATGAAACTTCCAATTAGTTGGGTAGGATGTGGTGCCCCGTTCCTCCTATTCGAGGAGCGCGACTAAGAAACACAAGATGGTATCGTTCAATCAGGATAGATTGAAACAAGAACTCATCCTCGTTATGGATTTGCTTCTTCGGAATCGATTCCCATATTCAGTGGACCGTGCCCCCAGAATCGACTTAGCGGCAGAGTCAGGAGGGACCTCTCCGCTGTTATCTTTGTTGTCTCAGATTTCGATGTCGCTTGTTGCTTTCGTGCTTTGAGTTGGTTTTCGGATTTGCTTATTTTCCTTAAACGGTTTCGATAGTTTTATTGTTTTCGTTCATTGTACTACATTTCAATTCTGAGTTTGGAAAGAGAGGAAGAGGTATTGATCGAGCTGTTCGTGATACAGGTGAACGAGCAGTAGCCTGCTTACGAGCGGAGTCTTGAAGTGCCTCTTTCCTTCTCCCTTCCAACCTACTAAGTGAGTGGCTACCATCCCGATTAGCTAGCCCTGCTTCCAAGTCTTCACAACTATAAATCTTGCATCCTTGTTTGCCCCGATCAGACGATACCAAGTAATAACTAAAAGATGCCAAGATAAAATAGGAATAGACTTGGATTATTATGCTTGTCATTCAACTGGGAAATAATTACTTATACTGCATGCTTGTTCGTTTGGAATGTTCATCATATGCTTCAATGTTAGTTAGAATACATTACCTTCTATGAATTGTGCTATGCATATGGAACACACTTTCTTTTACCATAGATTGATCAGATAGACTATGCAAAAATTATTGTGTATGGAACTTGTATCGTGCTAAAAATTGTCTTGAAACATGCATGAATTGATGGAAAACTTAACGAACGCAATTGATCACGGACAACTTGTGCACAAGGTTTTGGAGGTTTAGCGGACGGTCGCCGGGGCGCTGGGACCGATCCGATCTGGACGAAACATATGGAATAGTCAATTAGAATTGAGGAAGGAATCGGCATGTGGCGGGGCTCGCAACCTGCGTCGTATATCTTTTTCTATCCCGTGACTATAACTTGTCCCTTTGTGGCATTATGCCAGTGATCTATATCGTATATTTAAACCTGTTGCAAACTAACTTGTGTCTTCGTGGCAGGGAAAGCATGGTAAGTATTGTGCAGGTGGTTCAGACGGACAGGTAAAAGCCACTAAACGGTGGCAAGTTCATTTCAGTATTATACATATATACTGTTGCTTGTAAATGAACTAAGGCAAGATAGAAAGACAACAATAATATGCATGTTTCATTAATACAATATGTTGATTGGTATAGTTGGGTTAGCTCACCTTCACCAGTATGTTTCGACATACTAACCCTCGTTGAAACAGGTTCTCCGCACTAAGGCGAACCGAGAGAGGAGCCAAAGTCGTCTTCCCGATCCAGTCCAGCTGTAGGCGCATCCTGACCGCGCCGCATTTTGAAGTACTTTAAGAAAGGAGCTTGCTACTCAATACACAATGCAGCTTCATGGCAAAGCCGTCCTCCAGCCCGGAGGTCCTTAGCATTTTAAAGTTTAGTAAAGGGATGTATTATACAGGACTTCTATCTCATTTTGTGTCAACACTTTTGTAAGCCCGTGCGGCAAATTAGCTGACTCGTTCAAGAGTTTGTAATAGATGTTCATTATCAATAAAGAGAACTTTTCCATGTTTCAAATCTGTGTTTCAATTTATCTGCGTACTCTGAATATGTGCTCGTTATGCAAAATATTAAAGCCTTGTGCGGGCACAACCCCAGGCTCGTACGGCGGTCACGATTCGAGGGACGCCCCAACGATTCTACAGAATTGGGTCGTGACTTAGTGGTATCAGAGCACAGATTCAAGTTCCTTAGACTCTCGCACTGGAAAAGTTCCTTTAACGATCAAATTTCTGTGCGAACTCTTGAACTCGCTAGGCCAAAATGAGATACGTTCATGCAATAAGTCCATAATACATTATGATCCTAATGTAATTTACCTTCTTTTGAAGGGATGGCACCAGCGCAATCTACAGCGTTAGCACCGGACGAAATGCAAGGCCAAGAAAGTAGTTCGGGCACTTCAGGAAGTTCAAGGAGTCAGCGAGCTATGCCAAGCATCGATCCCATCCAGCAAATGTTGCGGATGTTGGAGGCAAACTAACAAAGGGACGAGGCTCGCTACGAACGGGCCAAGAAGCGGGCGGAGGAGAGTCAGCTCAAGTTTCAAGACAATATAGAAGCTCGATTCTCAGTCCAACAAAAGAAGGTAGATACCCTGCAACAGATCGTTCAGACTTTGGCTTCCAACCATTCCGCTGCAACAGCAACGACTTCGGTGGAACAGCCCGTACTTGAAGTAGAGATGCCACAAATTCCAAGGACGAGGGACGTGACTGCCTTCGACTTTGGCCACTTCAAGAAAGTCTGCAACACCCCATTCAACGTGACTGAGGACCCAATCGTGGCTCTAGATTGGTTGGCCGAACTTGAAGACCACTTCACTCTGCTAGAGGTCCCCGAAGAGAAGCGCGTCGTATGCGCGCAACTACATCTCTGCTTCAACGCGCACGATTGGTGGGACGTGCATCGACGATCTCTTCAATTTGACCATGGAGAGGAGGCGATCTCGTGGATAACTTTTCGTGTCGCATTTGAAGAGGAGTTTATACTCCCTCCAGTACAACGTCAGATGGAGAACGAGTTCGTGCAACTGAGGCAAGGCAGCATAAAAATTAAACAGTACTCCGTCGAATTCAACCGACTCTCCAAATTTGCTAGTGCCTATTTACCTGATGTAGCGAGTCGAGCTAGAAGGTTTGAAGGTGGTTTACGTCCTGCCATCCATGCACATGTTGTCGTTCATCAGTATAAGACTATGCGTGAAGTCATGAATCACGCTCTATCACTTGAACCTCAGTATCCTCATGTTGCTGCCGGCGCTGTGCATACATCCAGTCACAAACGCCAAAGCAACGATAGAGGAAACAATGCTGCAAAGCGTCAAAACGATGGTGGTCAGCAGAAAGGGAACCAGGGAAAAGGATTATGCTTCTATTGTTAGAAGTCGGGGCACACAGCGAATAACTGCCACATAAGAAAGGGTCTGTGCTTCAACTATGGAGGTCCAGGCCATATATTTTGAGATTGTCCCCTCCCCTCTAAGCTTCTGCCTCAACGTAATGTTCCTTAGAGGTAGGCTCTATTCCTAAGTTTTGGGACGAAACTTCCAATTAGTTGGGTAGGATGTGGCGCCCCGTTCCTCCTATTCGAGGAGCGCAACTAAGAAACACAAGATGGTATCGTTCAATCGGGATAGATTGAAACAAGAACTCATCCTCGTTATGGATTTGCTTCTTCGGAATCGATTCCCATATTCAGTGGACCGTGCCACCAAAATTGACTTAGCGGCAGAGTCAGGAGGGACCTCTCCGCTGTTATCTTTGTTGCCTCAGATTTCGATGTCGCTTGTTGCTTTCATGCTTTGAGTTGGTTTTCGGATTTGCTTGTTTTCCTTAAACGGTTTCGATGGATTTTATTATTTTCGTTCATTGCACTGTATTTCAATTTTGAGTTTGGAAAGAGAGGAAGAGGTATTGATCGAGCTGTTCGTGATGCAGGTGAACGAGCAGTAGGCGGCTTACGAGCGGAGTCTTGAAGCGCCTCTTTCCTTCTCCCTTCCAACCTACTAAGTGAGTGGCTACCATCCCGATTAGCTAGCCCTGCTTCCAAGTCTTCACAACTATAAATCTTGCATCCTTGTTTGCCCCGATCAGACGATACCAAGTAATAACTAAAAGATGCCAAGATAAAATGGGAATAGACTTGGATTATTATGCTTGTCATTCAACTGGGAAATGATTACTTATACTGTATGCTTATTCGTTTGGAATGTTCATCATATGCTTCAATGTTAGTTAGAATACATTACCTTTTATGAATTGTGCTATGCATATGGAACACACTTTGTTTTACCATAGATTGATCAGATAGACTATGCAAAAATTATTGTGTATGGAACTTATATCGTGCTAGAAATTGTCTTAAAACATGCATGAATTGATGGAAAACTTAACGAACGCAGTTGATCACGGATAACTTGTGCACAAGGTTTTGGAGATTTCGCGGACGGTCGTCGGGGCGCTGGAACCGATCCGATCCGGACGAAACATATGGAATAGTCAATTAGAATTGAGGAAGGAATCGGCATGTGGCAGGGCTCGCAACCTGCGTCGCATATCGTTATCTATCCCGTGACTATAACTTGTCCCTTTGTGGCATTATGCCTGTGATCTATATCGTATATTTAAACCTGTTGCAAACTAACTTGTGTCTTCGTGGCAGGGAAGGCATGGTAAGTATTTTGCAGGTGGTTCAGACGGACAGGTAAAAGCCACCAAACGATGGCAAGTTCATTTTAGTATTATACATATATACTGTTGCTTGTAAATGAACTAAGGCAAGATAGAAAGACAACAATAATATGCATGTTTCATTAAAACAACGTGTTGATTGGTATAGTTGGGTTAGCTCGCCTTCACCAATATGTTTCGACATACTAACCCTCGTTGAAACAGGTTCTCCGCACTAAGGCGAATCGAGTGAGGAGCCGAAGTCATCTTCCCGATCCAGTCCAGCTGTAGGCGCATCCTAACCGTGTCGCATTTTGAAGTACTTTAAGAAAGGAGCTTGCTACTCAATACACAATGCAGCTTCGTGGCAAAGCCGTCCTCCAGCCCGGAGGTCCTTCTCATTTTGAAGTTTAGTAAAGGTATGTAATGTACATGACTGCTATCTCATTTTGTGTCAACACTTTTGTAAGCCCGTGCGGCAAATTAGCTGACTCGTTCAAGAGTTTGTAATAGATGTTCATTATCAATAAAGAAAAATTTTCCATGTTTCAAATCTGTGTTTCAATTTATCTACGTACTCTGAATATGTGCTCATTATGCAAAACATTAAAGCCTTGTGCGGGCGCAACCCCAGGCCCACACGGCGGTCACGATTCGGGGGACGCCCCAACGATTCTACGAAATCGGGTCGTGACTTAGTGGTATCAGAGCACAGATTCAAGTTCCTTAGACTCTCGCACTGGAAAAGTTCCTTTAACGATCAAATTTCTGTGCGAACTCTTGAACTCGCTAGGCCAGAATGACATACGTTCATGCAATAAGTCCATAATACATTATGATCCTAATGTAATTTACCTTCTTTTGAAGGGATGGCACCAGCGCAATCTGCAGCGCTAGTACTGGACGAAATGCAAGGCCAAGAAAGTAGTTCGGGCACTTCGAAAAGTTTATGGAGTCAGCGAGCCATGCCAAGCATCGATCCCATCCAGCAAATATTGCGGATGTTGGAGGCAAACCAACAAAGGGACGAGGCTCGCTACGAACGGGCCGAGAAGCGGGCGGAGGAGAGTCAGCTCAAGTTTCAAGACAATATAGAAGCTCGATTCTCAGTCCAACAGAAGCAGGTAGATGCCCTGCAACAGATCGTTCAGACTTTGGATTCCAACCATTTCGCTGCAACAGCAACGACTCCGGTGGAACAGCCCGTGCTTGAAGTAGAGACGCCACAAATTCCAAGGACGAGGGACGTTACTGCCTTCGACTTTGGCCACTTCAAGAAAGTCTACAACACCCCATTCAACGGGACTGAGGACCCAATTGTGGCTCTAGATTGGTTGGCCGAACTTGAAGACCACTTCTCTCTGCTAGAGGTCCCCGAAGAGAAGCGCGTCGTATGAGCGCAACTACAGCTCTGCCTTAACGGGCATGATTGGTGGGACGTGCATCGACGATCTCTTCAATTTGACCATGGAGAGAAGGCGATCTCGTGGACGACTTTTTGTGCCATATTTGAAGAGGAGTTTATACCCCCTCCAGTACAACGTCAGATGGAGAACGAGTTCGTACAACTGAGGTAAGGCAACATGACAGTTAAACAGTACTCCGTCGAATTCAACCGACTCTCCAAATTCGCTAGTACCTATTCACCCGATGTAGCGAGTCGAGCTAGAAGGTTTGAAGGTGGTCTACGTCCTGCCATCCATGCACACATTGTCATTCATCAGTACAAGACTATGCGTGAAGTCATAAATCACGCTTTATCACTTGAACCTCAGTATCCTCATGTTGCTGCCGGCGCTGTGCATACATCCAGTCAAAAATGGCAAAATAATGATAGAGGAAACAACGCTGCAAAGCGTCAAAACGACGATGGTCAGCAGAAAGGGAACCAGGAAAAAGGATTATGCTTCTATTGTAAGAAGCCGGGGCACACAGCGAATAACTGCCACATAAGAAAGGGTCTGTGCTTCAACTGTGGAGGTCCAGGCCATATATTTTGAGATTTTTCCCTCCCCTCTAAGCTTCTGCCTCGACGTAATGTTCCTTAGAGGTAGGCTCTATTCCTAAGTTTTGGGACAAAACTTCTAATTAGTTGGGTAGGATGTGGCGCCCCGTTCCTCCTATTCGAGGAGCGCGGCTAAGAAACACAAGATGGTATCGTTCGATCGGGATAGATTGAAACGAGAACTCATCCTCGTTATGGATTTGCTTCTTCGGAATCGATTCCCATATTCAGTGGACCGTGCCCCCGGGATCGACTTAGCGGCAGAGTCAGGAGGGACCTCTCCGCTGTTATCTTTGTTGCCTCGGATTTCGATATCGCTTGTTGCTTTCGTTCTTTGAGTTGGTTTTCGGATTTGCTTGTTTTCCTTGAACGGTTTCGATGGATTTTATTATTTTCGTTCATTGTACTGCATTTCAATTCTGAGTTTGGAAAGAGAGAAAGAGGTATTGATCGAGTTATTCGTGATGCAGGTGAACGAGCAGTAGGCGGCTTACGAGCGGAGTCTTGAAGTGCCTCTTTCCTTCTCCCTTCTAACCTACTAAGTAAGTGGCTACCATCCCGATTAGCTAGCCCTGCTTCCAAGTCTTCACAACTATAAATCTTGCATCCTTGTTTGCCCTGATCAGACGATACCTAGTAATAACTAAAAGATGCCAAGATAAAATGGGAATAGACTTGGATTATTATGCTTGTCATTCAACTGGGAAACGATTACTTATACTGCATTCTTATTCGTTTAGAATGTTCATCATATGCTTCAATATTAGTTAGAATACATTACCTTCTATGAATTGTGCTATGCATATGGAACACACTTTATTTTACCATAGATTGATCAGATAGACTATGCAAAAACTATTGTATATGGAACTTGTATTGTACTAGAAATTATCTTAAAACATGCATGAATTGATGGAAAACTTAACGAACGCAGTTGATCATGGACAACTTGTGCACAAGGTTTTGGAGGTTTCACGGACGGTCGCCGGGACACTGGGACCGATCCGGACGGAACATATGGAATAGTCAATTGGAATTGAGGAAGAAATCGGCATGTGGCGGGGCTCGCAACCTGCGTCGCATATCGTTTTCTACCCCGTGACTATAACTTGTCCCTTTGTGGCATTATGCCAGTGATCTATATCGTATATTTAAACCTGTTGCAAACTAACTTGTGTCTTCGTGGCAGGGAATGCATGGTAAGTATTATGCAGGTGGTTCAGACGGACAGATAAAAGCCACCGAACGGTGGCAAGTTTATTTCAGTATTATACATATATACTGTTGCTTGTAAATGAACTAAGGCAAGATAGAAAGACAACAATAATATGCATGCTTCATTAAAATAACATGTTGATTGGTATAGTTGGGTTATCTCACCTTCACCAGTATATTTCGACATACTGACCCTCGCTGAAATAGGTTCTCCGTACTAAGGCGAACTGAGCGAGGAGCCGAAGTCGTCTTCCCAATCCAGTTCAGCTGTAGGCGCATCCTGACTGCGCCGCATTTTGAAGTACTTTAAGAAAGGGGCTTGCTACTCAATACACAATGCAGCTTCGTGGCAAAGCCGTCCTCTAACCCAGATGTCACGCCCAGTCCCAAAATATGTAGGACCAGGAATACGTGACACGCCAGCTACGTATTCAACCAGACTCTGGTCTGACTCAAATACGTATAAGCTGTAATATAAAGGGCACAATATAGATATCCCATAAATGTAAACCTCTATGTCTCAATCCATAATATACATCAGTATACAAGAAAGAGCTATATGTGCTAGAGTCGGCCGCCCAATAACACACTAACTCGAATAGACTTGAAAAAAAGTATGAGTCTATAAAAACTAGGCTACAACAGCAGATGAATAATCAATGTAAAATAACCATAATGCCGGTAGATAAGATGTGAGTACCTGGTACTATGCTCGCAAGACATGCAACTCCAACAGCCACTCCAAATGCTCCGTAATCATCTATGCTACAAAACTGGCAGGGAACCAGGTCCTCAGAGGGACGTAACAAGGTACAAAAATACAGCATGCCACGTAAACAGAAAGTACAAGTACAACGACAGGGTACTCTATCATAACCAAACAAGTGTGACACAATTTAAAGACAATGTTCGATGCGTGGGCTATCTAAAATAAAACCATAGCTCCGGACACAAAAACATACGGGATGTACCGCAGCTCCGGGCAAAGAGTCACACGGGTGATACAACTACACTAGATACAGGATCACTACAGAAACAAATACATATATATATATAAGCGCGTGCAGAGAAGCCTAAACGTCTAGTAACTGTCTTTGCCTTCCCAAGCGGTCAACGATTGTGCGCTAAACCTGAACCTCTAACTACAGTCTCGACACACAGAATTAACTCAACAGACACGACCCTAAGGTCGTCCCAGTCTCTGGTCATGATGTCAGTATCAGGATACAAGAATTTGGCACGATCACAGTGTATGAGTGTGTCCTGGGGTATCGATGTACTCAGGTACGTGCATCGAGGTGCTACGAAGCATCTATCAATCATTCTAAGACGTTACGTCGAATGTTAGCACCCGGTTGTGATCCCGACGCGAAGTATCAAACATCAACATAAATATGCGCACAATGTACATAAAGAACAACAAATATTTGTAATATGAAATACAGGGTGGCAAGGTATACTTGTCTGAGTGCGGCTGCTGATGACAGGGATCCGGTACCGCTTCCAAGTCCTCAGGTCCCGCAGTACCTAGAGATAGATACAAATCAAAATTAATAATCTATTCTATGCCAAGCAGGGATGCGACATACATCTACACCTAAACTCAGTCTCAGCTATGACTCACAGGGACAAGACACTAGGGGGGTTGACCACAGTTGACTATCGGTACGATAGCCAAATCAACTAGTCATCTGTACACTCTCCTTGATTTAATTCTCCGTAATTAAATTAACATTTTCCATCATGTACTATAGATCCCGATTATTTATTTAAAGGTCAAAAATCTAATTCTCCTCGAATACATAATTAAATTGTTATAATTTATGTAGAAGACAACCCTAATCTAAAATTCACCTATCACAAATACACCTATTCGATATACCACAAGCCAAATTCCTAAGTCATTGATCATCCTCTCCAATCATCATCACATGCTCAATATCGTAATAATATTCTCACAAGTTGCATTTACCCTAACTCCAACTAAGTACATCATCCAAATCCAACCTCATTAAACACAAGATGCATGAACCATACTACAACTCCATATATACCACATTATATAAACATAACCCTAGCTAAATCCATACATCCATATATAAATAACATCCTATTTAATTCAATATTAAAATCTAGAATTTAATTCAAGGGAGGGGGAGAGTCGACCTCGACGAGGTTGTTGATGCCGGAGCACGGCCGGTGGAGGGTGGCCGCGGGGTGGTGCCGAGTGGTGGTAGTAGTGATGATGATGAAGGTGTAATGGTGGTGGTGATGATGATGAAGGTGTAATAGTGGTGGTGATAGGAGCTGGATAGGGAGGTTGGCCGGACGGGAGTGCAAGGCCGGGGTTGGGGCTGCTGTTGGCAGCCGGCCGGACGAGGGATGGCTGCACTGGTCGGACGGTCACAGGGGAAATCGGCTGCACCGCGGAGCTGTGCGGGGGTGCACCGCCGGGGCGGGGTATGGGGTCAGCCGTGGGGCCGAGCTGCCACGGTCGGGCTGCACGGGGGTGCACCGTCGGGGCGGGGTGCGGGGTCAGCCACGGGGCCGGGCTTCCCCGGTCGGCCGGCCGGGGGTTTCTCTCAGTGAGAAGAAAGGGAGAAGTAGAATAAAGGAAGAAGAAGAAAGCTTTGCATGAAAAATAAATTTGTATGGGAACTTATGGAGGAGGGAGGAGAGAGAGAGGGGGGTTTTTCTAGGCTTCTTGGGATTATGGCCTGCTTGGGAGTTGTGAGGGTGATGGTGATGGCTTTATAGGGAGGGGTGCATTGGATGGATGGTGGAGATGTTCCCATTTAAAATAGAGGGCTAGGATTTCACATGAGAAATATTATTTCTTCATGAGGAATGGAGGGGGAGATATTGAATTCGGTCAAAAATTTGTAACCTCTCCATTTGGTCTTGTCCAATGGGATGAGGACACATAAAATCAATAAATTATAACTAAGCCCCTTAAATTTAGGAAATTACACGAACACATAAAATGACGCAAAAATTATGGAGAAAATTATTTTTAGTGATTTGCAAGGTGAGGGGGTATTGGGTGTTTGGCACGGGTTTAATTTAATGGTCATCAGAATTAATTGGGGATTAAAATAGGATTAGACAAAATTGGTATCCCCGATTAAAATAGAATTAAAGTGTCCCGCGCTTTTAAATTAAATGGAGGCACTTGGGGTCAAAATTCAGAAATGACACAAAGGTCAAAAATGGCAGGGGCTTGGAGTTAGTCGTGGACCCTTGTGTTGGTCTGGCTCAACGGGTTAAGTTGGTATATCAAAATTGAGGGTAACGACACAGGTGTCCGACACGAAATTAAATATGGATTAAAGTTACGGAAAATTATGCAATTAATTTAGAGCACAACGAATTCGATTTTTGTATGACAGAAAAGTCCAGTGCCTAAATTGGCGAGTCAAGTCAGAAGTACAATAGTCCGATGGAATTTATGGGCTGATATTGGGTTCCGAATAATTAAACAATGATAGGGCACCCCAAGGATTTAATTAAATAAATTTAAATTAACAAATAAACTTAACTCTACTCTAAACCTCAACACCTGCTGCTAAATCCAAAATTTTTCCAGTCCAAACCTGACTATCTATAGAATTAATCGAGGGAGGTTTACACCAGAGGTCCTTATCATTTTGAAGTTTAGTAAAGGGATATAATGTACAGGACTGCTATCTCATTTTGTGTCAACACTTTTGTAAGCCCGTGCGGCAAATTAGCTGACTCGTTCAAGAGTTTGTAATAGATGTTCATTATCAATAAAGAGAACTTTTCTATGTTTCAAATCTGTGTTTCAATTTATCTGCGTACTCTGAATATATGCTCGTTATGCAAAACATTAAAGCCTTGTGCGGGCGCAACCCCAGGCCCGCACGACGATCATAATTCGGGGGACGCCCCAATGATTCTACGGAATCGGGTCGTGAACCACCCGTCCAGAGGGTAGTACCTACAGCTTCACAGAGGACGGTGCCTACAGCTTCAGAGGATCCACCACCACCACCAGTTGTTGACCAGGCGTAGGTGTTTGCATTCTTTCAGAAGATGATGGAGACACAGAGTGCCCAGGCGGAGGCCCAGCAGCGCCAGTCTGAGGTCATGAGGCAGTACATTGAGAATGCCCACCAACTTGCACTCGCCGCAATCGAGAGAGCTGTCTTGGTCCAGCCACAAGTAACTCTACCTCCACATGCCCTGTAACATCCGAGGTTAGGGAATATCATTGACTTCAAGAGGATGGGGCCTAAGTACTTTAACGGCATTGAGGGAGTTATTTATACGGATGACTGGATCAAAGACATAGGGAGGAACCTGCGGCTGGCGCAGATTCCAAAGAGACTACAGGTAGAGGCAGCAGGGAGCATAATGTACGATATTTCCTTGACATGGTTCAGGACCGACCCGAGGATCTCAGCACTTGGACTTACTTGGGAAGCTTTCAAATAGCTTTTCAAGGAGAAGTTATTTCCAAATGTGGCTCTGACTTCTCTAGATATCCAGTTTCAGTACCTCGTCCAGGGCAGCATGACGGTGGATGAGTACGCAACAGAGTACTGCAGATTGGGTCACTTTGTGGAGGGACAAAATCCCTGGGAGAAGGCCCAAAAATTCAGAAAAGGTCTGAACAGGGAGATTAAATCTCATACTAGTGGACACCATACTGCTACCTTTGAGGAGATCCTGGCACAGGCATAACAGACGGAGAATAATTTGGAGCTTGGCTCAAAGAGGCCGAGGGACACAGGTGGAACGAGTAGTAGTACGGGCCCAGCAAAGCGGCCTCACTTCTAGTAACACCAGGGGCACTTCTAGCAGAAGCCGAGACAGCAGTTTCAGGCACCATTCCGGGCACCAGTGCGGCAGTCACATCAGGCCCCGAGACCAGCACAGTCGGCAGGAAGAGGCTTAGGGTGTGCCTCTATTATGGAGAAGCAGGCCACTCTTTGTGAGATTGTGTTCTAGATCTCGTTCGAGCAGGTCAGGGTAGAGGCCAAGCACAGAGAGCGCTCGCGAGACCACCAACAGGATAGCAGAGGGGACCTTTATTGCCGATATAGCAGCAGCAGAGAGGTGCTCAGCGTCAGGGCGAGCTTTCACCATGACGATCGAGAAGGAGGAGGAGCCAATTGGTGATGTCATCTCAGGTTTAGTCTATCTTGATTCTTTTCAAGCTTATGCTTTATTTGATTCTGGTGCTTTATATAGTTTCATATCTATATCTTTTGCTTTGAAGCATCATCTTGAGACTGAACCGTTGGCCAGGACTTGCAAGATCATGACGAGGGGTGGTATTATCCTGGTCAGTGATGTTTCCAAGGATCAGAGAGTTTTATTGGGAGGCCAAAAGTTGAGCGCGTGTCTACTCGTAATGCTACTTCCGAGCTACAACATAGTACTCGGGATGGATTGGTTGAGTTGGCACCATGCTAATATCGATTATCGTGGAGGCAGAGTTTTATTTTAGACGCCGAGAGAGCCAGAGTTTGAATTCGTCAGAGGGGCAGCATAGCAGAGCGAGGGAGACTTCTGTGGACCTATGGTGGAAGAGAAGGAGCTGTCACATCCGTTAATTACGGAGTATGGACGTCTTTCCAAAGGAGTTGTCGGGATTGCCTTCAGACCAAGATATGGAGTTCTCTATAGATTTGGTGCCAGACGCAGAGCCAATTTTAGAGCACGTCTATAAGTCAACAACAATGAACTGGCAGAGTTAAAAAATAGGTGGATGAGTTAGAGGACAAGGGCTTCATCCATTCTAGTTTATCACCGTTGGATACTCCGGTATTATTTGTACCAAAGAAGGATGGATCGGTACGTATGTGTATCGACGACAGGGCTCACAACAACCTCACTATCAAGAATAAATAACTGTTACCGCGGATTGACGATCTGTTTGATCAGTTGAGCGGAAGGAAGGTATTCTGGAAGATAGACTTGAGGTTGGGATACCACCAGGTTAAAGTAAAGAAGGAAGATATTCCGAAGACAACTTTCAGGACTCAGTATGGGAAGTTTGAGTTCTTGGTGATGCCGTTTGGGTTGACCAATGCCCCGGCGGTATTCATGAATCTGATGAATACGGTGTTTTATCAGTACCTTGATCAATTTGTGGTGGTATTCATTGATGATATATTAATTTATTTGAAGACCCTGGAGGAGCATGAGAAACATCTAAGGATAGTTCTGGAGACCCTCATAGGGAGAAGCTTTATGGCAAGTTTTTGAAGTATGAGTACTTTCTTGATAAGGTTGAATTTCTTGGACATGTGATACAGGAGACAGGATCTCAGTGGACCCGAAGAAGATTTCAGCAGCTGAGTCGTAGTCTACCCCTAGTTTAGTGGCAGAGATCAGGAGCTTTCTGGGACTAGCAGGTTATTACCTGAGGTTTGTTCAGGATTTTTCCAGGATTGCAAAGCCGATGACTAGGCTGACCAAGAAGGATGTAGAGTTTGTCTGGAGAGAGGAGTATCGGGTCGCTTTTGAGGATCTAAAGAAGAGGTTGACTACAGCTCCAATGTTGACATTGCCATCGGGTATAGGAGGATTTTCTATATACAGTGATGCTTCAGGTAAGGGTTTGGGATATGTGTTGCAGTAGAACAGAAAGGTGATTGCCTATTCATTCAAGCAATTACACCCGCATAAAAAGAATTACCCTACCCATGACTTATAGTTGGCAGCAGTCATCATTGCTCTAAAGCTGTGGAAATACTACTTGTATGAAGAGCCCTTCATAAAATTGACATCTTTTTACAGTACCATCCAGGAAAGTCCAACGTAGTCGTTGATGCCTTGAGTAGGTATCCAGTGGCCATGTGCTTGACAAGGGACAAACATTTATTGGTCGATCTTGATAGCTTAGGTATAGAGGTACAAGTTTCTGGAGTTGCGGTACAGATATAGGAACTTCAGGTACAATCATAGTTGATGGACCGGATCAGGGTCGTACAGTTCGAGGATGAATCTCTGAGGAGTTTCAGAGCGTAGGTCTGGATGGGAATGGCAGAGGACTTCACTATTGTAGAGGATGGACCATTGCGGCATAGTACCAGATTATGTGTGCCAAGTGGAGCTTTGCGCGAGAAGGTTCTTTAGGAGGCACATTGATCCCAATACTCTATGCTTCCAGGTTCCAACAAGATGTATAGAGACATGAGGGAGCATATTTGGTGGTATGGTATGAAGAAGGAGGTAGCGAGCTTTGTACCCAGATGTATGGTATGTCAGCAGGTAAAGGCAGAGAGACAGAGGCCAGGTGGATTGCTTCAACCTTTACCCATTCCAGAGTGGAAGTAGGAGCATGTGACTATGGATTTTGTGTCGAGACTTTCGCGTTCTCCAGGAGATAAAGACGCAATTTGGGTCATCGTAGATAGGTTGATCAAATCAGCCCACTTCTTGCCATTCAAAGTAGATACGTCTACGGAGAAGCTTACGGAGATGTATGTGTGGCAGATAGTCAGTTAATGTGAGCATAGTCTCAGATCGGGATAGTCTTTTCATATCCCACTTCTAGAGGAGTTTGCAGGCTAGCTTGAGCACCCAGCTCAAGTTCAATACTGCATATCACCCTCATATAGACGGGCAGTCGGAGAGGACTATACAGACTCTCGAAGATATGCTAAGCACTTGTGTATTGGATTTTGGAGGCTCTTGGGAGGATCATATTTTTATGGTAGAGTTTTACTTATAACAACAACTACCAGGCCAGTATCGAGATGTCACCATTTGAGGCATTGTCTAGACGGAGATGCCGCACTCTGTTATCCTGGGATGATATTGGTGAAAAAGCCTTATTGGGACCGAAGATGGTCGTGGATGTAGCTAAGAAGGTAAAGCTCATTAGAGATAGACTTCGGGTGGCGCGGGACAGACAGCGGCATTGGGCTGATAGCCACCGGAGACCCTTGGAGTTTGAGGTATATAATTTTTTTTGTATTGCTTGTGATTGCTTGTTGTAAACCCTCTCAAGATATTTTAGGTAGACTAGATATGGTAGAATTTTGGTTTAGTTTCAGGTTGTCTAAGGATTTGAAATTAGGGTTGTGTGGACTGGTTCTTTAATTTATACTCTTGGTGCACCTTACCATTGCTTCAATAATTGGAGCACAACAGTAGCCCTTACTTTCCAACAAATCTTTGCACTCTTGACCTATCAAGCCAACCTTGGCACTGGACATTTCTGTCACTCACAACCACACTCCCTTGTGCTCTATTTTAATTGTACAACTTTCCATCCACAAAAAAATTAATTCTTTAATCCTATGTCTTGTACCTATGTCGTTGTCATCGATTTGGGATCACAAACTCAACCCGTTTTGCCTAACCAATTATAGGGACCAAGAATGACACCAACCTATTTTATTTAAGAGCACATATAACACTTTACTTAATTAAATTGGGGATACTGACTTAACCTAACCCCAACTTAACCCTGTAGAAGCATAAAAATTACACTGGGGAATCATACGCATAAAACCCTCAACATGTAGGAAGTCCGCGAAAAACAGAGCTCCAACACTGGGTGGCGTAAAATATGATTCCAGAGCCATCGGCGTACAACAGAGCTTTAACACTATTCAGCGTAAAACATAGCTCCAGAACAGCCCGTGTAATACAGTATTTCCAGACTACTTTGGCATAAAAAGGTTACTATATCGCCACTTCGGCGTAAAACTCATCTACTTTTAATGCAGTGGGAAGTTGTACGAGGAACTCTTCGTATTCCTCAAATGAACCTGTCAGTAGAAGCAGTGAACCTGACTCCTGACAAAGAGTACTGCACGACGATCGTGAGGACGGCTATAATGATAATTCTGTACAGAGCCCCAGACTATCGTCTAGTGACATAACCCTTGATATAAGACGTCGTTTACGCATTCAAGGAATACACTGCCTATTTTACATAGGCAAAGATGAGCTTTTACGCTCAGGAAGAGACGAAACCAACCGCCACGTCAAAAGCTGTTCTTCGTACAGAACTCGAGGCACGTCTCTGCAGTTAATGCACGAGATAGGGGCAGATCTCTGCATTTAATGCATGAGATTTGGTTCTACTTTTAATGACAGGGTGAGCTATAATTAGGGCTAATACATCTACATCACCATCCCCGCATATTACGCCAACCGGGCTATTTTCTGCTATAGGAGCACGTCGTACGCTATCTCCTTGAAATACGCCAACTCTGGCTATATTTGTAAAGCATCAAGCTTTACGCAGAACTCGGCTTCTACGCCAATATGACAGCTACTTGGCTTCTACGCCAACATGACAGCTACTTGGCTTCTACGCCAACATGACATCTACTTGGTTTCTACGCCAACATGACAGATACTTGGCTTCTACGCCAACATGACAGCTACTCGGCTTTTATGCCATCAGAACAGCTATTTGGCTTTTACGCTTACGAGACAGTTATTTGGCTTTTATGCCAACCATCTCTACGCAAGGGGCAGTTATTTACGTGGCTTGCATGCCGTGATCTTCGATAAGTGATTATACGCGTTAACCACATAATGGGACACGCGTCACACGCCAATTCAGGAGATCATTCATACGTGGGTAGCAGTTATTATAACCGCTGCGTAAAAGGTGCAGCTCTCTCCGCTGTTCGATTTCTACGCCGACTGTAGCTGAACTCTATAAATAGAGACCTCCGGCCACGGAGGTCCAGGGCAAAAAGGGTCGAATATTTTTCAAGGTCAAGAGAGCACATATAGAGAGCTTTGGCAACGAGAGTTCAACCCCTCCTGTAGTCTTTGAAGCTTCTTTTTCATCTTCTACAGCACTTCTTCGTCATCGTGTGGTCCAAGGGACAAAGTGATCGACCGCAGATCAGACTCCTATAGCAATATTTCTCCAGAATTAAATTTTTGTACTTAATATCCTCATATAGGATTAATTGTACTTCTTTTTCTTGTTTGTAAACCAAAGAAAGGGTTTTGTATAAACCTAGTTTCAATTTCTTTCGTTTATTATCAAACACAAGATGGCAACTCTGCTGGGGAGTACTTTCTCATATGACGAGAAAACTATTGCTCAACACGATGCTGTATCCGTGGGATCAATGAAGAAGACCATGGTCGTCCAATTCGACCAATCAGCTTACGAAGATATGCTTCGAGCAGGGGGTAGCTCTCATTCCCTCTCTGTCCAAGACAACAGGAAATTTCGTAAAGTATGGTCGCCCTGGACATCCTCTACCCTTCCTGCGGACTATCTCTCTCCGACCAACAAGGTTGTAGCATCGCAACCTGTGCGCTTTGTGCGTAAAACTCTGTCTCCCGTCTGTGACGTGGCAGACAAAACTTCTGGCAATGCCTTAGTGCCAATCCAGAAGTCTACTCCGCGCCTTGCGCGTAAAACTCTGTCTCCTGTCTGTGACGTGGCAGACAAAACTTCTGGCAATGCCTTAGTGCCAATCCAGAAGCCTACTCCGTGCCTTGCGCGTAAAACTCTGTCTCCCGTCTGTGACGTGACAGACAAAGCTTCTGGCAATGCCTTAGTGCCAATCCAGAAGTCTATACCGCGCCCCGTGCGTAAAATGCAGTCTCCCGTTTGTGACGTGGCAGAAAAAATTTCTGACAAGGCCTCAGCGCCAATTCAGAAATTCTAAAAGTACCCCGTGCGTAAAAATATATCTCCCCTCTACAATGAGGCAGATGGTCCTTGCAATCGCCGCAAGGGAAAACAAGTGGCGAATTTTCCGACCTCTCAACTTTTATGCCAGCAAGAGAAGAATCTGTCCGCTTTTCAGATTACGCAGAATGCTGATGGCCGATTGAGGACTTTCTCAGTTTTACGCCAACCTGTACAAAGTTCCAGATTACGCCAGGATAAGCCTCTCAGCGTAAAGAAGACCCGGTGCACGGGAACATACGTTCCTCATAGATTATTGCTACTCACATGGCTGAACTGCTCTACTCATATGGCAGAGAAAGTATTCTGGTTCCTAATCTCCACAGGCCCAATGATGTAAAAAGGCAGAATAAGTCTTCTTCTTCTTCTTCTACTAATATTGCTGATTTGCGTGATTTCTTGATCCAGAAACGTAAAGACAGGGATCAAAATTAAGATTTAGCGCCCCTAACTTCCAAGCATGGAGAGATCATGTGGAAAGATGCGTCAAGATTTAATGTCGTCATGATATATGGGCCACATGAAGAATCTGTATTTATTATTCCACCGACTCGCAACGATCAGCATCGAATAATCTTCGGTCGAATACGGAATAGACCGATTGTACAAGAAGAATCTCCCGAGTCCGATGCTGGGAAAATACAAATCCACAGATATAGCCCTCAGGCTCTGAGGATTATGCAAAACATGGGTTACAATTTAAAGTTGAAACAATGCCTCAACTATGGAAAAGGCAGACGAACACCGTTGCATGGTAATCCTTACTATCAACGAACTCGTTTTGGGTTGGGGTATATTGCATCTCTTGCAAACTCCAAACCTCCAGAGTATGATCTTGTAATTCCAGAGGCAGGTCCTTCTAAATCAACTTCTGTGGACAAACGCCATGACATGTCTGGGGTAGTCTACCTCGACAAAATAGGGCAGCATCCAAAGCTGGAGGTAGAGTTCCCTCTGATTTCGAAGATGATGCAACGACGACCATCTTCCTGGAAGACCGTAAAACTCAGACATCGGGAGCCCGAAGTCCAAAAGGGACTTTCTCCTTCAATGAAGATGACATCATTGAAATCTTTAATATATTGATGAAGGAACACAAACTTCAGCTACCCAACATCAGATACCCTGAGAGGGCTGACAAAGTTGATGACCCAGATTATTGTCTCTTCCATCGGTACATTCATCACCCTACAAGGGTGTGCTATGTACTGAAAAGGAGAATCCAGGAGTTGATCGACGCCAAAGTTGATACTTTGCATTTATAAATGAGGGGACAATCACTGCAAATTGATTTCACTCTAACGTAACAATTTGCTCCCTCAAGAAAATACCGGATGATGAGTCCCTAAAGTTTCCCCAGCAGATTCTTTAGGTCTATCCCCACTCAGGAAAATTATTCCACAGTGAATTTTTCGGACATGAGTTCACGTCCATATTACCTCTGAACTATTGTCCAAATATTTCTTTGTTTCTCCAACTGAATTTGCCATGTCCATATTACCTCTGAACAAACCTTCCTGGTCCGGCTATCGATTATCATATCCATATTACCTCTGATATCGGTTGTCATCTCAACTTAAACACCCGTACTTAACTTTAAGTATGCCAGTGGTGTTAAGTCCACAAAAAAAACTACCATGTCCATATTACCTCTGAGCAGATATATACCTCCATCCCCAATGGAGTCACAACTTAAAAGTTTTATCATGTTCATATTACCTCTGAGCAAACCTTTTGAGTTTTTGGCTATCGATTATCATGTTTATATTACCTCTGATATCGGTTGTCATCTCAACTTAATACCCGTACCTAACTTTAAGTACGCCAGTGGTGTTAAGTCCACAAAAACTGCCATGTCCATATTACCTCTGGCAAGGCTTGTCCTAAACTTATTACTTGTACTCTCATGCACAAGAAGTAATAGGTCCACCAAAAATCTCCCTATGGAATATCCGCAATGGAAATAAATTATTCATGTCCATATCACCTCTGAACTATCCTCATTTTCCCCAGAGAGGAAAGAGTCTGTCCATGACCAACCCCCACAGAGTCGTATTTTACCGCGTCTATATTACCTCTGTCAGGATTTGTCTCAAACCTATTACTTGCACTAACGTGCACAAAAAGTAATGGGTCCACAAAAAATCCCCTAGTAGTATGTCTTTACCAGCCACAATATCTATCACGTCCATACTACCTCTGATAGGGCTTGTTTCGAACTTATTATTTGCACTCAACGTACGCAACAAATAATAGGTCCACCAAAAATCCCCCAGTGGGATGTCCTCAACAAATATGGTATCATACTACGTCCATATTACCTCTAGTACGATGTCCAAAATTCGTGCAAACAATCATAAAGAAATGGAGAGCCCTTATATGATTGCAAATGGCGCTTTCAGTTTAGCCAAGCCTAATAGAAATTTGGCAATGGCTCCTATCAACGGTAAATTCCTGAAGTACTTTACTTGATCTCCTTTGCTTAACGGAGTATGATGAAGATCTTATTCTGACAATACCATGCACAAAGGTTAGCTGGATCATATTCTATCAGATTCGTATGACCTCTTAATGGATATACTTAACTAATTTGTAAACCTATCATGTTCATATTACCTCTGATAGTGTTTAGTATATAAATTTAGTTGGATTATATTCTATCCGGTTCATATTACTTCTGAATAGATTTACATTCAACAAAACCTTAACGAAAGAATGTCATGTTAATGATACCTCTGATATCACTTTTATCTTAGCCTATCATTTATATTCTAAAGTGATGGGTCCACAAAATCAGAAAAGGCATCTTTATTATCTCTGAGAAGTTACAGGAGAAACATAAAGGTACATCATTAGGAAGGAGTAGTTAAATCCCTAATCTGTCGCGCCAAAGCAGCCATCCTCTTATTCCTTGTCACCCCCACTTTTTGGATTAAGGGTATTTTTGTCTTTTCATAATTAATGAGTAAATGATTGCATGGTAATCAATTTTATTTAATTTACAGTAATCTTAATTGATTGTTGCACTTTATCGCTATTCGATAACAAGGACGCTACGCTAGTTTTGTCTTCCATCAGATTCGTACCCTTGTCCTAGACACGCCAGACCATTAATTAATGCTCGTGTCCCACGTAAATCCAGCCCTTGTACTTCTATATAATTGTAGAACATATCCTTGTATTTAATTTTAATTAAGCAAACAATAAACCTGTTTCATGCAAATTTCTGTAAATTTATTAAACCCATTTTTCTCTCTTCATTATATTTTCCGTAAATTTTGGGATGTGTAATTTAACATCAACTCCTTGAAACCATGGCCTCCAAACCCTTAGACCAGTACAATTCTCGCAGTTTAATTCGAACCCTAGCCCATTGGAATATCTCCATAGCAAGCCAAGGTCTTTCCTAGTGTTGACCAAGTCAATAGATTCTAGGTCAAAACCCAACATCACATATATAAATACTCCTTTTCCTTTCTTTAGATTTTTCCCTTCAACCAAAATAAACTCACAGCCGAATTCTAATACCACCGCACCATTCATCTTTTCCTTTCCTTCTTTCCATCCGCCTTATCCCGACCACGTTTGCCTGCAGCGCTGCTCACGCCGTAGCCCTGCAACTCGACGATGACCAATCGAAGTTGGAGAACCCACTGTACCTGAGCCGCTGAGAGCCGTTGCATTTGCTTGAGCCGGAGACCCACCAGAGTAGCGGCTGAGATCCCGCCGCTCTTCCCTGTCCAACCCGACTGTGCACCACCCTGCGACAATCAGCCCCGCCTCGTCGCCTCTACCCTGTCCACGCGCGCAGGTTCGGCATAAACCTAATCTCGAAAATGTACACCTATGTATATCATGCGTTAGTATGTGTAGATATCGGTATACGCATGTATATACATGTTTGCGCACATATAGGTACGTAGATATTATGCTCGACTAAGATATATACGTACATACATATATATATTAGGTATCCCTAGTATGTATATACGTTATTATGTATACACATGGTATAAGCTTTGTTGGTATATCTATATAATATATATATATATATATATATTATAATGGTAACTAATGAATACTTATATATATACATACGAACCGTATAATTCTCAATCAGCATAATACATACGTATACAGAAATGTGCATCGTATGAATTGAATTAAGTATAAACATATGAATACCTATTAATTGTGTAATTAATTAGTACCATGAGATACGTTAGCCGTAGTGTGTACTATGTAATATATGCACTAGATGTCTTGAATGTGACCACGGATACCCCGTAGTTACATTGACCTGTGACCATATAGTATGTTAGCAGACTGCCATATGTACACCGACGTACTGGCAAGACCCGTATCATCGACTGTCTGTCATGCACAACAACTACAGACGTGACCCCCCTAGCGTAGTCTGTGAGATCATGGTGTTTGATTTTGTATTAGTGAAATATCTGATGCAGTATTGTGTTTATGATATATCTATAGGACTGTTGGATCATTCAGACGATACCTTGGAAACCGGACAGTGGTATTGCCAGCTAAGGACCCCAAGCGAGTACATTCTCTGACAGTTTCCATTATGTTGATTATCTCTATAATTCTTGTTGTATAGCGTACATGACTCTGACACAGTTGTTTACACGAGTTAGCATCATTGAGACCTGTCACGAGGAGTCATGATTGGAATCCATCGTGCTAGCTGGGGAAAACGGGGAAGTATTAGTAGTTTATGTGATCATACCCAAACTTTACATACAGCATTAGCTCACCCACATTTCACGTCGGTGCAGCCTTACCCTTACATGTCTCATCGCTGTTACATCTGGTTAGCCTGACCTGTTGGGGATGATCGCTAATCCATGTAATGAGTCATATAGTCCCAAGCCGATCACATGATATATTGATGTTTCACACACTTAGATAGATGATTTCTTGACATGTATCTTGATAGATTGATCTTGTATTTCCACATATTCTAGTAGTTGTTCTTCTACACACTTACATACCAGTTCTTTGTACTTAACGTACACTTGTAGTTCTATTCCTTGTCAGATGCATGTTGATGATGATGATGTTCCAGTACTTTATTCCAGCATTTCTTTTATTCCAGTATTTTTTATTGTCAGTTGTTCATATCTGTCTTGTATTTCTTTACACTGTGTTATAGTTTTTGTCAATATAAGTGAAACTGCTGTTAGAGGTGTATTTTTGTTCCAATCCTGACTGGATATTTTTTCCAGAGAATCTTGAGGATTTCTGTACCACGCACTACGGACCAGGTATAGATGCAGATTATGTACCAGAGATCCTAGAGGAGGCCCTGCCCCTAGATGAGGCATTGCCTACAGCTATCTAGATAGTATTTATTTATGCTTAAGACTTATGGAGGTTATTTCAGTTTATGTTAGACTTATGTTAAGTTTAATTGGAGACTTATGTTGGACAGCTAGACTGTGAGTTATCTTTATGTTGAGACATGGTGTTTAACTATGTCATTTCCTTTTATCTTTTATCGTGCCTTATAGTTGTTGTGATTGAGTTACATTATGAGATTATTGTGAGATGTATATTGACCTCCTTATGGAGATGGATATCATTGACAGGTGTTTAGCTATATAGTATTACTGTGTCTAGACAGCGTTCTACCGCCGATGCTACGGCGTAGGCTGGACGTACCCACGCTTTCGTGCCCCTATACCGGGTGCGGGTCGTGACACATTTTTAGTGGTGGCCCATGCATGTCAAGTTTCGCAAGTTATGCGATATCGTGGTAGTGCGACAACTTAGTTGTACTGCTGTGAGCCTGTGCTAGGATATAGGAAATAGGATCTAGGATGAGAATATGCTCATTCACACTAGGAAATTCTGAACTTTATATTGCTATTCTAGTGGATTGCTTCCTTTAGCACTTTAGTGTCCTTCCTTGATAATATCATATCTATCACCTTAATTGATTCTTTGATCTATATTCAGGATGTCGCCGAATACTAGATCAATAAGAATGGGAGCAGCCAATTCAGAGAGGACTGCCACCTCTCAACCTGACGGACAGATACCTGGAGATCCTCCTACATCTCCTATTCGTGTAGGAGTGTCTGCAACTAACGGGATTCCTCCTCCACCTATTCAGAGGATTGCCCCAGCTATGACAGACAACCTTCCACCACCACCGACACCGATTTTTGGAGGAGTGCCCGCTGACGGGGCACAGATGTTCGCACTGATGCAGGGCATGCTAGAGGCCCAGAGAGTAACAGCAGAGGCTCAGCGTGTCCAAGCTGAGGCTCAGAGAATGCAAGCAGAAGCACACCAGGCGCAGACCGAACTGATGAGAGAGAGCATAGAGAATGCTCATCAGGTGACTCTCCAGGCTGTGGAGAGAGTAGCACGATAACGCAACATCAAGGTCAACAACAACAGAGGCCCGGTACCATAGTGGACTTTAAGAGGATGATGCCTCGGGAGTTCAAAGGCACAGAAGGAATACTATATGCTGACGAATGGTTAGAAGACATAGAGAGGAATCTGCGCTTATCACAGATTCCAGAGATTCTTCAGATAGAAACCGCTGGCAGTCAGATGTTTGATATCGCACTGACGTGGTATCGTACAGAGCCGAGACTCGCCGCTGAAGGACTTACTTAGGAGGACTTTAAGGAACTCTTCAAAGAGAAATTCTTTCCTGACGTAGCCTTAGGAGCATTAGAAAGTCAGTTCCATGACTTAGTCCAAGGAGGCATGTCAGTCGACAAATATGCTGCAGAGTTCTGTCGATTGAGTCGATTTGCGCCATCGATGGTTCGAGGCCCAGGAGACAGAGCTCGGAAATTTAGGAAGGGATTGAATATGGAGATCAAGTCTCGTACTTCAAGACGACGTACTGCTACATTTGAGAGTATTTTAATGGATGTCCAGATTGCCGAAGACGACTTGGACCTCAGGCCCAAGAGAGGACGCGATACATCCGGAGCAACAGAAGGTAACACAGGACCAGCCAAGCGCCCATACTTTCAACAACAACATAGGCCATACCAGCAACAACACCAGCAGCAACAACACCAGCAGCAGGCACCAGTTCGAGGACATGCTCAACAACAGCAACCACAAAGACATAATCAACTCGTTGCCCCATGTTCGTATTGCGGAAAGATGGGACATACAAGAGACATCTGCAGAAAAAGGTTGGGCACTTGCTTATTGTCACGACCCGCACCCGGTTTAGGGGCACGAGTGCGTGGGTACGTCCAGCCTACGCCGCAGCATCGGCGGTAGAACGCTGTCTAGGTATTGATACTATCTAACTAATGTCACGCAAATATCCAATCTCCATTAGGAGGCACGGATGACACAAATAGATGAACATATACTCAATCACAGGATTACAGCACGATAAGATTTCGAATAAAACTAAAATTAAACACAACACAAGTCCACAAGTAATATTCTAACTCAACAATATCCAAGAAATCATCAAATTTGCCGGAGACAAATCCGGTACCAAAAATCTACTAAAAGAACTAACAAGAAATAATAATTCCGGCTAGACCTTCCAGAATCACAACTACTACCAAGTCTGCAGCTACTCACCACATGGTCCATAAAGTGTCGGACAGCGGTCATCTAAGGCATAGTCTGGAAAAATGTTTCCAGTCAGGAAGGAGCAAAGCACAATCTCAAATAACAGTTCCATTAATTGATAATGTCTATAATACAATAAAACATGTCATGCTAGCTACTGAGAAAAAATGTAATGACAGTTTAGGGGAGACATGCTATGTAAAGAGACAGGCAATAGGCAATATGGTACAGTCAGTGCATGTATAAAAATGGAAGAACAAGGTACGGTATCATATACGGGTGATGTAGTATATGATTAAAAATAGAGAACTGTAATCTATTCTAGGTGTTTGAAATAGTAGTTTCGAAATGTGATCGGCTTGGGAACATGTACAGTAGCTACAGGGCCTGGCTAATCATGGGTGAAGAGCATGATCAACACTTACAATTGTTTTATACTACAATAAGAGGTTATGATCACATTTCTTACTAACTACTTCCCCGCCCCCAACTAGTACTGTGGATCCAGTCATGACACGTCACGATACACGAGCAAGTCAAGTCTATCATGTACAATGTTTAATATCAATGTCTAATTATCAATGTCTAATTATCAATGTCAATGTCTAATTATCAATGTCAATGTCGTGTATAATGTCAATACGATAATCAATGTAACATCTCATGACTGCAGATCCAAGCTATACCAGTCCGTGTAACACAGTGTCGAAGATTCAGATGTAACATTTCATGATTTTTTGAATTTATAAAAATTATCAAGAATTGGAAATTATCAGAGAATGTACTTGCCTTGGTCCTTAGCTGGTATTTATGGATGTCCTGTTCCAGAGTATCCCCTGGTAAACCAACAGTCCTATAAACACATCACAATATGACATTTGTATCAGAAGCTACGCTAACACACAGTCTATAAACACTGGCCTCAGGGCCATGCCAGACAGGGCACTAGTCAACTAAGGTCGCCTAGTAGGACTACATATTTAAATAACATCTTATTAATTAATTACATATAATATCCCTCAATACAATTATAGATATATGTATGAATATATATACTTTAAAATAAATGATTCTTGTATGTATACATAAACATAAAATTTGTACTTGCAATATTTTATATATGCACCAAATTTAAATACATTTACAATATATATATACTTATGTATACCTTTTTAAAATTACATAGTTAATTTATACTAGTGTATACTCATATATATGCCAAAAATACATTAATTAAATATAAATACTTTACATTTTATCAGATTATGTATACATTAACATACACATATTTATACCAAAGTATTAATTTAAATTCATACTTTTCCAAAATACATACATCTATATATTTGTACATATACCAAAATAGTACGTATTTTATGTGCAATTATAGAAATGATACTATATTTATACAATTAATATTAATAAATAAATAATATATAGATATTCATATTTTAAAATACATATATTACCAATCAATTTTATATTGAAAATATGCTAAATATATATATATATATAATACTTGTATACACATATACTAATTATACACTTTACATTATATACTAATACATATTTATGTATTAACATAAACTAAATAACTATTATATCTATATATATTTTATATATACTATACATTTATATATATACATTAATTCATATACATATATATTAATACACGCATTTACAAAATATATATACATATATACATGCTAATATTTACCTATACTTATACATTGATTAATACACAATTATATTCACATTAAATAAATATATAAATAATTTACAGTAATTATATATACATCCACATTGATTAATTTATCATATATATAATCATATATATGTATATACACATTAGATTTATATATACATATATGTATATATATATATATATATATATATATATATATAAAGAGGGAAAGGGAGAGAGGAGGCTTACAGCAGGGGGGAGGAATGGCTCGCCGGCCGGAGCTCAGGGAAGGCCAGCGGGAGGAGCACAGCCGGACTGTGATCGTGAGGGAGGACGCTCGGCTCGGAGGTCAAGGCTGTAGGGAGGATGGAGGAGGGATGGATGGATGGATGGATGGTTGCCGGTGGTGGTGATGTAGGAAGCACGCCGGAGTTCGTGAGGGGGAGAAGAGATTGATGGCGCCGGAGTTGGATTGACAGGAGGGAGGAGCCGCCGGCCGGGCTGAACAGGAACTGATGGTCGACCGGGGTGCTCGCAGCGGGAGAAGAGCAGCAGAGTGAGCAGTGGCGCCGGCGCCGGAGTGCACCGAGGGGCAGCCGCCGGCTGAAGGAAATGGGCCTGGCCGGTGGTGGAGGGAGTTGATCGTGAGGGGGAAAGCAGTCGCCGGCCGGAGGGAGAAGTCAGCAGCGGCCGCGGGCCGCCAGAGCAGATCGGCTGGAAGATGTCGGCCGGAGTACGGTAAGGTCGGCCGGCACAGGGAACAGTGTTCCCCCCCTTTAGTTGAATTTGAATTCAAAAAAAACAATAAATGAAGAAGAAGAAAAAGAAGAAGAAGAGAAAGAAGGAAAGAGAAGGAGAAGAAGAAATGAACTCCTACGTTGGAGAGAGGGGGCTTGAGGATTTTGGAGGCTTGTGAGGGTGGTGTTTTCTAGGTTGCCTAGGGATTAGGGTTTATTATATAGGAGAGAGGGTGTTATGATGGAGGGTGAGGATGCACTCAATTAATTGAGTGGTCCAGATTGAACATGAGGAAATTATTCATGGGGGATGAGGGTGAGATTAATTAAAATAGTGGGTTCCCTCATTGGTTTAAAAATAATTGGGTATTGGCACAAAATGCCGATTTGCAATTTAACCCCCTTAAATTTGGGAAATTGCACAAACACATGAAATGACGAAAATTGGGCGGGCGATTCGGGGTCCGATGTTTTGTAGGGTCAGGGGACGCTGTAAGATGGGTATGGGCTGGATTTGCAGGGCACTGGAATTAAATTGGGATTTTAAAATCAGATAAAATGGTATCCTCAATTTAAATAGAAATAAATGCAAGTTATGTTCAACAATTAATTAGGAGTACTTGGGGTCAAAATCAGATCAAGTCATCAATACCAATATTGAAGAAGACTCAGAACAGAATATTACCCTAATTTGGGTCGCACGAAAAATAGGTCAAGATGGCCTCCAATTTTCGATTGGAACGCACAACGATACAAAAATAGGAAATTAAAAATAAACGTCCGCGACGATTTTTGTGCGGCCAGAAATAATGTACAGGAAGCAAAATTATGAGTTGCAAAAATAGCAGAATTGAAGGCGGGCATGTCTAGAGCAAGATTGTGAAATTTGTTGGAAGACAAAAGTCTGGATAGTGCTCCAAATATCGAAGCAAAGGCAATTGCGCAAAATATTAAATAAAATACAGTAATTAATTACAATCTCCAATTATTAAATTCTAAATAAAATAATAAAATCCAGAATTCTATAATTCGGACAGGAGTTCGTCTACTGGCTTCTAGGTCTAGTCTGCTAGCTAAAATAAAATAATTTACACTGCATATAATTAATTACACATCACACATAATATTTATTTAAATCCATATACTATTATGAAATTAATTAATTATAAATAACATAATATTAAATATTAAAAATTTGAAAATACCCCTGTTTTCGGAATGTGGTAGTGACAAGTCTACCCACCTTAAAGAATTTCGTCCTCGAAATTTAAAATCCTCATACTAGTGTTTAAATCATACACACTATTATTCCCTCAATTAAATTCATCAACCACGAATAATCCACAAGGTCTTTCACAATTTCAAAAATCTGACATTATTGTATAACCTGAAAATCCTCAAAGTAAATCAAAGTCCATCAAAAATTTCTTGAAAGTTTTGAGTTATAATTCAATACCCGAAATTTTAATATCCACTCCTCAAAATACTCAACAATATGATACTTAGGGATTTCTAATTGCAACATCCAATACAAAATTCAGAAATTCATAACTTGCAATTTAATAAATATATTGATAAATCTCCCAAAAATTCCAAATTTAATAACCAATTTAAGCATGTCATATTCTTCCTGGAATTAATAAACCACCATTTATGAAATGTTAATTTCTTAACCCTCTATTTAAATCAATGTTTATCCTCGAAATATTTTTTTTTTTTCCTCAATTGTTTTATTTATTTATTTACTACCATCAAAATTAAATTCATCAAATCATATAATCCTGAACTACTCCTATTTGTTATTTCACAATATTTTTTTTTTCTTTCAAAATTCTATAAATATCATATCCCAAAAATCTTCAAATATAAAATCAAATCCCTTTCTTATCACAATATCCTCCAAAATTTTAGGTTAATAACGAAATACAAGAATTTAATATTCAATCCTCTAATTGAAATCCAATCAATGCATATTTCTAAAATTGAATCTCATCCCAAAATTTGAATTCAACACTAATCCATTTGTGTTTTTATTCCTCGAAATTTTTTTTTTCCATAATATGCAACGATGTAATACTTATGGAACCTTCAATACAATATTCAAAATATAAGTTCACAACTTGCAGTCTAATAATTATATCGATGGCCTCCTTAAATTCCTCAAATTCAATGATAAATTCAATCATTTCAAAATTTTCAAAAATCAATGATTTAACAAAACTTCAATTACGCCATATTAAATTCCCAACTCTTTATTTAATTTAATATTTTTCCTCAAAATTTTAGGCACCTTGTCTCTCTTTGTCAAGTCATAACCTCTTCGTTAATCTTTATTACAGTTAAATCCTCAACAATCAAAGTCTAAGAGAATTCTACCTACACTCATACAACATGCAACCTAAAAGGGATTATGTATGATCATGGTGTCTTTTGTCATGGTATTGCAGTCTCTGTATCAGGGGTACTACTAACTACATTATAACAAGAAATCATGCATACAAGCTACGGTACTAAGTTATCAATCAATCAGAAGACAAAAAGAACATGAGGAAAGAAGAGAAAGAACCTGCTAATATATTACTTGCAATATCTTCTAATCATAGGTCAAATGATGCATGGAAAGTTTGATACCTCTATCTCTTTAGATACCACACTTTACTACCACCCTAGATTGACACCCAAGTCAGTTGGCAGTGAGATCTCAATCATACTCAAGTCATCAGATCCTTACACATGTATATCATCTACTCATATATTAATATTCATCTCTTATCTACTATAAAGTTAACCCTCGAAATAATCGTCAAGGTTTAACTCCTCGATCAACTTAAAAATAAATTGCATATACCTCTTCAAAATCAGATACTCAAATATCGAAGAAAATTTAATCACTTTTAAATCCTTATAGCCTTGACTATGTTTATTGAATTGAATTCGAATACTCAAAATTTAATAACATAAATCTCATCTCCTCAAAAATTCTTTAAAAATTTAAGTTCATTTCCACTCTACAAATTATAATTTAATCCACAAGTATACATATACTACTCACAGTCTCTAATACTCAAGGTGCACACTAATACACTAATTGTTTACAACCTCAACTGTGTACGAAAATTGTACTGTCCGAATTATTTGCACTATCATTTCCAATAATCCAAATTATCATCTCACATATTTTCTTCAATGATTTTCTATCTATATTACTTAATACACCATTCTATTTGTCATCACACGAAGTACTTACTGTCATTTGCACCTTGGTCAACAAATATTTGATATAGAATCACTAGTACTATTGGTATGGTAACACTAGCTTCATCCTTAGATTAACTCGTCAAACTTATTACAAATCACGATCACTTGCACTTTCTATAATACCAATACTAATTATAATAACACCTATCATAGAACTATTGCTACAAGGTACTATGCTATGGGTATCTCTAGATTAATGCCTAATGCTCATATGTCCAACTAGGAAACACTTACAATCTCACAGGCAACACTCAATCAACTAATACAAGACACAACCAAAATTGCAAGTCACTAATTATCATACTAACAAGGAATAAGCTCAAAAGGAATTGGATCAAGGACGGAAGGTATCCTTACTGCTAGTAAAGAAAAGAAGCGATGGAACAAAGTCCTGGAATAACAAAATGGATAAGTCTTGAGATGATATTTTAAGAACCAATTTAAGATACAACCTGATAATCATACACGTCTGCCAGAAATCATGACACACAGAATCCTCGCCACGCCAGTAAGCATAGAGGCGATAACGACAGGTTCCGTAACTAAGGTATGCAACTCTATAATCATGTCATCTAGAATCCTTGCCTCGCCAACCGGTATGGCTGCGAGAAACTCTAAATCTCATAACTAAAGTATGTACATCCAAGTTAGGTCCCTACGTTCTCGTCACGACAGCTGATATGGCTGCGATAAATTCTAGGTTCCATAATCAAAGTAGACGTTTTACCTTTCTCACTGTCCTCATCAATATATGTCATCAGATGATACCATAAATTCTAGTCCGTAAAATTCATCTCGATATGAAATCAAAACTCCACAACGATATCAAGAAATTAAGTTAACAACTGGTCAACAAGAATCAAACTTAATATCAATAAGTGAGAACGGACGGAAACAAGGAGGAAGGATTTAAATTGGAATTTATAATGAGATTCTCAAGGGTCGTCCCAGGAATCTCTCAAATAATTTGTGATTGAGTATCCTCTCTCATCCTAGTATCCTATGTCCTATGTCCTATAGCAGGTACGCAGTAGTATAACAAAGATGTCACACTACCACGACATCGCACAATTCGCGAAATCTGACCTGCATGGGCCACCACTAAAAACGTGTCACGACCCGCACCCGGTTTAGGGGCACGAGTGCGTGGGTACGTCCAGCCTACGCCGCAGCATCGGCGGTAGAACGCTGTCTAGGTATTGATACTATCTAACTAATGTCACGCAAATATCCAATCTCCATTAGGAGGCACGGATGACACAAATAGATGAACATATACTCAATCACAGGATTACAGCACGATAAGATTTCGAATAAAACTAAAATTAAACACAACACAAGTCCACAAGTAATATTCTAACTCAACAATATCCAAGAAATCATCAAATTTGCCGGAGACAAATCCGGTACCAAAAATCTACTAAAAGAACTAACAAGAAATAATAATTCCGGCTAGACCTTCCAGAATCATAACTACTACCAAGTCTGCAGCTACTCACCACATGGTCCATAAAGTGTCGGACAACGGTCATCTAAGGCATAGTCTGGAAAAATGTTTCCAGTCAGGAAGGAGCAAAGCACAATCTCAAATAACAGTTCCATTAATTGATAATGTCTATAATACAATAAAACATGTCATGCTAGCTACTGAGAAAAAATGTAATGACAGTTTAGGGGAGACATGCTATGTAAAGAGACAGGCAATAGGCAATATGGTACAGTCAGTGCATGTATAAAAATGGAAGAACAAGGTACGGTATCATATACGGGTGATGTAGTATATGATTAAAAATAGAGAACTGTAATCTATTCTAGGTGTTTGAAATAGTAGTTTCGAAATGTGATCGGCTTGGGAACATGTACAGTAGCTACAGGGCCTGGCTAATCATGGGTGAAGAGCATGATCAACACTTACAATTGTTTTATACTACAATAAGAGGTTATGATCACATTTCTTACTAACTACTTCCCCGCCCCCAACTAGTACTGTGGATCCAGTCATGACACGTCACGATACACGAGCAAGTCAAGTCTATCATGTACAATGTTTAATATCAATGTCTAATTATCAATGTCTAATTATCAATGTCAATGTCTAATTATCAATGTCAATGTCGTGTATAATGTCAATACGATAATCAATGTAACATCTCATGACTGCAGATCCAAGCTATACCAGTCCGTGTAACACAGTGTCGAAGATTCAGATGTAACATTTCATGATTTTTTGAATTTATAGAAATTATCAAGAATTGAAAATTATCAGAGAATGTACTTGCCTTGGTCCTTAGCTGGTATTTATGGATGTCCTGTTCCAGAGTATCCCCTGGTAAACCAACAGTCCTATAAACACATCACAATATGACATTTGTATCAGAAGCTACGCTAACACACAGTCTATAAACACTGGCCTCAGGGCCATGCCAGACAGGGCACTAGTCAACTAAGGTCGCCTAGTAGGACTACATATTTAAATAACATCTTATTAATTAATTACATATAATATCCCTCAATACAATTATAGATATATGTATGAATATATATACTTTAAAATAAATGATTCTTGTATGTATACATAAACATAAAATTTGTACTTGCAATATTTTATATATGCACCAAATTTAAATACATTTACAATATATATATACTTATGTATACCTTTTTAAAATTACATAGTTAATTTATACTAGTGTATACTCATATATATGCCAAAAATACATTAATTAAATATAAATACTTTACATTTTATCAGATTATGTATACATTAACATACACATATTTATACCAAAGTATTAATTTAAATTCATACTTTTCCAAAATACATACATCTATATGTTTGTACATATACCAAAATAGTACGTATTTTATGTGCAATTATAGAAATAATACTATATTTATACAATTAATATTAATAAATAAATAATATATAGATATTCATATTTTAAAATACATATATTACCAATCAATTTTATATTGAAAATATGCTAAATATATATATATATATATAATACTTGTATACACATATACTAATTATACACTTTACATTATATACTAATACATATTTATGTATTAACATAAACTAAATAACTATTATATCTATATATATTTTATATATACTATACATTTATATATATACATTAATTCATATACATATATATTAATACACGCATTTACAAAATATATATACATATATACATGCTAATATTTACCTATACTTATACATTGATTAATACACAATTATATTCACATTAAATAAATATATAAATAATTTACAGTAATTATATATACATCCACATTGATTAATTTATCATATATATAATCATATATATGTATATACACATTAGATTTATATATACATATATGTATATATATATATATATATATATATATATATATATATAAAGAGGGAAAGGGAGAGAGGAGGCTTACAGCAGGGGGGAGGAATGGCTCGCCGGCCGGAGCTCAGGGAAGGCCAGCGGGAGGAGCACAGCCGGACTGTGATCGTGAGGGAGGACGCTCGGCTCGGAGGTCAAGGCTGTAGGGAGGATGGAGGAGGGATGGATGGATGGATGGATGGTTGCCGGTGGTGGTGATGTAGGAAGCACGCCGGAGTTCGTGAGGGGGAGAAGAGATTGATGGCGCCGGAGTTGGATTGACAGGAGGGAGGAGCCGCCGGCCGGGCTGAACAGGAACTGATGGTCGACCGGGGTGCTCGCAGCGGGAGAAGAGCAGCAGAGTGAGCAGTGGCGCCGGCGCCGGAGTGCACCGAGGGGCAGCCGCCGGCTGAAGGAAATGGGCCTGGCCGGTGGTGGAGGGAGTTGATCGTGAGGGGGAAAGCAGTCGCCGGCCGGAGGGAGAAGTCAGCAGCGGCCGCGGGCCGCCGGAGCAGATCGGCTGGAAGATGTCGGCCGGAGTACGGTAAGGTCGGCCGGCACAGGGAACAGTGTTCCCCCCCTTTAGTTGAATTTGAATTCAAAAAAAACAATAAATGAAGAAGAAGAAAAAGAAGAAGAAGAGAAAGAAGGAAAGAGAAGGAGAAGGAAGAAGGAGAAGAAGAAATGAACTCCTACGTTGGAGAGAGGGGGCTTGAGGATTTTGGAGGCTTGCGAGGGTGGTGTTTTCTAGGTTGCCTAGGGATTAGGGTTTATTATATAGGAGAGAGGGTGTTATGATGGAGGGTGAGGATGCACTCAATTAATTGAGTGGTCCAGATTGAACATGAGAAAATTATTCATGGGGGATGAGGGTGAGATTAATTAAAATAGTGGGTTCCCTCATTGGTTTAAAAATAATTGGGTATTGGCACAAAATGCCGATTTGCAATTTAACCCCCTTAAATTTGGGAAATTGCACAAACACATGAAATGACGAAAATTGGGCGGGCGATTCGGGGTCCGATGTTTTGTAGGGTCAGGGGACGCTGTAAGATGGGTATGGGCTGGATTTGCAGGGCACTGGAATTAAATTGGGATTTTAAAATCAGATAAAATGGTATCCTCAATTTAAATAGAAATAAATGCAAGTTATGTTCAACAATTAATTAGGAGTACTTGGGGTCAAAATCAGATCAAGTCATCAATACCAATATTTAAGAAGACTCAGAACAGAATATTACCCTAATTTGGGTCGCACGAAAAATAGGTCAAGATGGCCTCCAATTTTTGATTGGAACGCACAACGATACAAAAATAGGAAATTAAAAATAAACGTCCGCGACGATTTTTGTGCGGCCAGAAATAATGTACAGGAAGCAAAATTATGAGTTGCAAAAATAGCAGAATTGAAGGCGGGCATGTCTAGAGCAAGATTGTGAAATTTGTTGGAAGACAAAAGTCTGGATAGTGCTCCAAATATCGAAGCAAAGGCAATTGCGCAAAATATTAAATAAAATACAGTAATTAATTACAATCTCCAATTATTAAATTCTAAATAAAATAATAAAATCCAGAATTCTATAATTCGGACAGGGGTTCGTCTACTGGCTTCTAGGTCTAGTCTGCTAGCTAAAATAAAATAATTTACACTGCATATAATTAATTACACATCACACATAATATTTATTTAAATCCATATACTATTATGAAATTAATTAATTGTAAATAACATAATATTAAATATTAAAAATTCGAAAATACCCCTGTTTTCGGAATGTGGTAGTGACACTTATCGTGTGGATCAGCAGCACACCAGCTGAGGGACTGCCCAACTATTCAGACTCGCCAAGGAGGAGGAGCCGCTCAGAGAGGACCAGCCAGAGCACCTATTATACCAGGAGGCCAGCAGAGAGGACCTCCACTTCCATCGCAGCAGGAGAGGTTTGCTCAGCAGCAGCAGTAACAGAGAGGAGCACCACAAGGACGAGCTTACGCCATGACCACTGAGGAGGCCGAGCCAGCTTGAGACGTGATTTTAGGTTCAGTTTTACTCAATTCTATTCCAGCACTTGCATTATTTGATTCTGGCGCTTCCCATAGTTTTGTATCTGTATCTTATGCCCTTAAGCATAATTTAGAAATGGAACCATTAGATAGGACTTACAAGATCACGATAGGAGGAGGCATTATCCTAGTCCGTGATTGTTGCAAGGATCGGAGAGTGTCATTGGAAGGACGAGAGTTGAGCGTGAGTTTACTCGTCATGCCACTTCCAGAATATAATATTGTACTCAGAATGGACTGGTTAAGTAAACACCATGCTTCTATAGATTGCCACGGAGGTAGAGTAGTATTTCGACCACCAGGAGAGCCAGAGTTTGAGATTGCCAGAGGAGCAGAGGAGCGGAGCAGAGGCACTTTTTGCGGAGCCAGGATGGAAGAAGAAGAGTTATCGCATCCACTTATAACGGAGTTCCTGGATGTATTTCCAGAGGAGTTGCCAGGTTTGCCGCCAGACAGAGATATTGAGTTCTCTATAGACTTGATACCAGGAGCAGAGCCTATTTCACAACATGTCTATAGAGTTAACAACAACGAGTTGGTAGAACTAAAGAAACAAGTTGAGGAGCTGCAAGACCAAGGTTTTATTAGATCCAGTTCATCGCCATGGGGAGCACCGATATTATTTGTACCAAAGAAGGATGGCACGGTACGTATGTGTATCGATTATAGAGCTTTGAATAACCTCACCATCAAAAACAAATACCCGCTGCCGAGGATAGATGATCTTTTCGATCAATTGAACGGAGCGAAGGTGTTTTCAAAAATAGACTTGAGGTCCGGCTATCACCAGGTGAAAGTGAAGAAAGAAGACATACCGAAGACCGCCTTTCGAACCAGATATGGCCAGTTTGAATTTACAGTAATGCCGTTTGGTTTAACCAATGCACCAGCAGTATTTATGAACTTGATGAACAAGGTGTTCCACCAGTACCTTGACAAGTTCGTAGTGGTGTTTATTGACGATATTCTAGTATATTCAAAAACCCCAGAAGAGCATGAAGAGCACTTGAGAATAGTCTTAGAAACTTTTAGGAGAGAGAAATTATACGGGAAGCTTTCAAAGTGTGAGTTCCTTCTTGAAAAAGTTGAATTTCTTGGACATATGGTAACGGGTGACGGAATTTCAGTTAACCCAAAGAAGATAGAGGCAGTGAAGTCATGGGCTACCCCCGGTACGGTAGCTGAAATCAGGAGCTTTCTCGGACTAGCAGGATACTACAGAAGATTTGTACAAGACTTCTCCAAGATTGCAGAGCCAATGACTAGGCTGACCAAGAAGGATGTGGAATTTGTCTGGACAGAAGAATGTCAAGCCGCATTCGATGAGCTGAAGAGAAGATTGACGACAGTGCCAGTTCTGACATTGCCCTCAGGGACAGGTGGATTTACTATCTACACTGATGCTTCAGGAAAAGGGTTAGGATGCGTTCTTCAACAACACGGGAAAGTAATTGCCTATGCTTCAAGACAATTACGCCCTCATGAAAAGAACTACCCTACTCACGATCTGGAGTTAGCGGCAGTTATCTTTGCCCTAAAGCTGTGGAAGCACTATCTGTATGGAGAGCGTATGGAAATCTTCACAGACCACAAGAGCTTAAAGTACGTGTTTACACAGAAGGAGCTGAATATGAGATAGAGAAGGTGGTTAGAATTGATGAAAGACTTTGATATCTCATTACAGTATCATCCAGGGAAAGCCAACGTAGTCGCGGATGCCTTGAGCAGGTACCCAATGGCTATGTGCTTGACTTCGGATAGACACTTATTAGCTGATCTTGAGAGCTTGGAAATTGAGGTATTAGTTCCAGGAGCTGAGATTCAGATATGGGGACTGCAGATTCAATCAGAGCTGATAGACAGAATTAGAGCTGCGCAGTACGATGATGAGACTCTAAGGAATATTAGGGCACAAGTTCAGGCGGGATTGATATATGATTTCACTATTGTGGATGATGGATCCTTACGACATGGCACGAGGATGTGTGTGCCAAGTGAAGAGCTGCGCGAAGAAGTTTTATAGGAGGCACACCGCACTCAGTACTCGATGCATCCCGAGCCAACAAGATGTATCGAGATTTGAGAAAGCATGTATGGTGGTATGGTATGAAGCGTGAAGTAGCACGCTTCGTATCCCGATGTTTAGTATGCCAACACGTGAAAACAGATCGACAGAGGCCAGGGGGATTGCTTCAACCTTTACCCATTCCAGAATGGAAGTGGGAGCACGTGACTATGGACTTCATTTCGGGACTTCCCCGTTCTCCAGGAGAAAAAGACGCAATTTGGGTCATCGTGGATAGGTTGACTAAATCAGCCCACTTCTTATCTTTTAAAGTGGGTACTTCGACGGAGAAGCTAGCAGAGATGTACGTACAGCAGATTGTCAGATTACATGGAGTTTCTGTGAGTATTGTCTCAGATCAAGATAGTCGTTTCACTTCCTATTTCTGGACGAGCCTGCAGTCTAGCTTGGGCACTCAGCTCAAGTTCAGTACCGCATATTACCCTCAGACAGACGGGCAGTCTGAAAGAACGATTCAGACCCTTGAAGACATGCTACGCACTTGTGTATTGGATCTCGGAGGTTCTTGGGAGGATCATCTACACTTGGTAGAGTTTGCTTACAACAACAGCTACCAGGCCAGCTTTGAGATGTCACCATTCGAGGCTTTATATGGACGGAAGTATCGTACCCCTTTATCTTGGGATGATGTTGGAGAAAGAGCCTTGTTAGGACCAGAAATGGTCGTGGATGCAGTAGAAAAGGTAAAACTTATCAGAGACAGACTGCGAGTGGCGCAGGACAGACAGCGGCATTGGGCAGATAGTCATCGTAGACCCCTAGAGTTTCAGGTATTGTTTTGATCTGTTTTGTTTGGTTTGTGATTGCTTTGTTTAGGTTGCATGTTAAGATCGTTGTTCTAGGTTGGCAATTTGGTGTTCCTACGGATTTCTCTGATGCGGGGCACGATTCGTTTCGGCAGAGGAGGAAAGCTTAGTCCACGATACATCGAGCCCTTCAGTGTTCTTGCAAGGGTCGGTGCAGTGGCCTATAGACTAGACTTGCCGCCTGCTCTAGATGGAGTACATAACGTGTTCCATGTGTCACAGCTGAGACGGTATGTGGTAGATCCTAGTCACGTATTAGATCACTCGGAAATCGAAGTTAGACCGACGCTCAGCTATCCTGAACAACCGATGGAGATCTTGGATCGTAGAGAGAAAATATTGCGGAACCAGACTATTCCCTTGGTTCGTGTTGCATGGAGAAATCACTCTCCAGGAGAATCAACTTGGGAGAGAGAGGACGAAATGCGCGAGCGGTATCCATATCTCTTCGAGACTTGAGGTATAATTCATTAATTGATTGCTTGTTCTTGTGATAGTTATTTTAAATTTCGAGGACGAAATTCTTTAAGGAGGGTAGACTTGTCACCCCCACTTTTTGGATTAAGGGTATTTTTGTCTTTTCGTAATTAATGAGTAAATGATTGCATGGTAATCAATTTTATTTAATTTACAGTAACCTTAATTGATTGTTGCACTTTATCGCTATTCGATAACTAGGACGCTAAGCTAGTTTTGTCTTCCATCAGATTCGTACCCTTGTCCTAGACACGCCAGACCATTAATTAATGCTCGTGTCCCACGTAAATTCAGCCTTTGTACTTCTATATAATTGTAGAACATATCCTTGCATTTAATTTTAATTAAGCAAACAATAAACCTGTTTCATGTAAATTTTCGTAAATTTATTAAACCCATTTTCCTCTCTTCATTATATTTTTCGTAAATTTTGGGATGTGTAATTTAACATCAACTCCTTGAAACCATGGCCTCCAAACCCTTAGACCAGTACAATTCTCGCAGTTTAATTCGAACCCTAGCCCATTGGAATATCTCCATAGCAAGCCAAGGCCTTTCTTAGTGTTGACCAAGTCAATAGATTCTAGGTCAAAACCCAACATCACATATATAAATACTCCTTTTTCTTTCTTTAGATTTTTTCCTTCAACCAAAATAAACTCACAGCCGAATTCTAATACCACCGCACCATTCATCTTTTCCTTTCCTTCTTCCCATCCGCCTCATCTCGACCACGTTCGCCTGCACCGCTGCTCACGCCATAGCCATGCAACTCGACGACGACCAACCGAAGTTGGAGAACCCGCTGTACCTGAGCCGCTGAGAGCCGCTGCGTTCGCCTGAGCCGGAGACCCACCAGAGTAGCGGCTGAGATCCCGCTGCTCTTCCCTGTCCAACCTGTCGAGTGTCGATTGGAGCATCCTGCTCGTCCGCCGACTCGCTTCCCGCGGGCTAAATCGGACCCATCCGACTGAAGCGCCGAGCGCCGACTGCTGTCGACCGGAGCAGCAGCGACTCGACCCACTGCTCGGCCACCCGACGCCTGGAGCTTGATTCCGCCGGACTGAACGTCTGCACCGCTGCACCCAGAACTCGCCATCCCGATTGTGCACCACCCCGCGATAATCAGCCCCGCCTCGTCGCCTCTACCCTGTCCACGCGCGCAGGTTCGGCATAAACCTAATCTTGAAAATGTACACCTACGTATATCATGCGTTAGTATGTGTAGATATCGGTATACGCATGTATATACATGTTTGCGCACATATAGGTACATAGATATTATGCTCGACTAAAATATATATGTATATACATATATATATTAGGTATCCCTAGTATGTATATACGTTATTATGTATACACATGGTATAAGCTTTGTTGGTATATCTATATAATATATATATATATATATTATAATGGTAACTAATGAATACTTATATATATACATACGAACTGTATAATTCTTAATCAGCATAATACATACGTATATAGAAATATGCATCGTATGAATTGAATTAAGTATAAACATATGAATACCTATTAATTGTGTAATTAATTAGTACCATTAGATACGTTAGCCGTAGTGTGTACTATGTAATATATGCACTAGATGTCTTGAATGTGACCATGGATACCCCGTAGTTACATTGACCTGTGACCATGTAGTATATTAGCGGACTGCCATATGTACACCGACGTACTAGCAAGACCCGTATCATCGACTGTCTGTCATGCACAACAACTACAGACGTGACCCCCCTAGCGTAGTCAGTGAGATCATGGTGTTTGATTTTGTATTAGTGAAATGTCTGATGCAGTATTGTGTTTATGATATATCTATAGGACTGTTGGATCATTCAGACGATACCTTGGAAACCGGACAGTAGTATTGCCAGCTAAGGACCCCAGGCGAGTACATTCTCTGACAGTTTCCATTATGTTGATTATCTCTATAATTCTTGTTGTATAGCATACATGACTCTGACACAGTTGTTTACACGAGTTAGCATCATTGAGACCTGTCACGAGGAGTCGTGATTGGAATCCATCGTGCTAGCTGAGGAAAACGGGGAAGTATTAGTAGTTTATGTGATCATACCCAAACTTTACATGCATCATTAGCTCACTCACATTTCACGTCGGTGCAGCCTTACCCTTACATGTCTCATCGCTGTTACATCTGGTTAGCCTGACCTGTTGGGGATGATCGCTAATCCATGTAATGAGTCATATATTCCCAAGCCGATCACATGATATACTGATGTTTCATACACTTAGATAGATAATTTCTTGACATGTATCTTGATAGATTGATCTTGTATTTCCACATGTTCTAGTAGTTGTTCTTCTACACACTTACATACCAGTTCTTTGTACTTGCGTATACTTGTAGTTCTATTCCTTGTCAGATGCATGTTGATGATGATGATGTTCCAGTACTTTATTCCAGCATTTCTTTTATTCCAATATTTTTTATTGTCATTTATTCATATCTGTCTTGTATTTCTTTACACTGTGTTATAGTTTTTGTCAATATAAGTGGAACTGCTGTTAGAGGTGTATTTTTGTTCCAATCCTGACTAGATATTTTTTCCAGAGAATCTTGAGGATTTCTGTACCACGTACTACGGACCAGCTATAGATGCAGATTATGTACCAGAGATCCTAGAGGAGGCCCTGCCCCTAGATGAGGCATTGCCTACAGCTATCTAGATAGTATTTTTTTATGCTTGAGACTTATGGAGGTTATTTCAGTTTATGTTAGACTTATGTTAAGTTTAATTAGAGACTTATGTTGGACAGCTAGACTGTGAGTTATCTTTATGTTGAGACATGGTGTTTAACTATGTCATTTCCTTTTATCTTTTATCGTGCCTTATAGTTGTTGTGATTGAGTTACATTGTGAGATTATTGTGAGATGTATATTGACCTCCTTATGGAGACGGATATCATTGACAGGTGTTTAGCTATATAGTATTACTGTGACTAGACAGCGTTCTACCGCCGATGCTGCGGCGTAGGATGGACGTACCCACGCTCTCGTGCCCCTATACCGGGTGCGGGTCATGACATTCCTGGAGTTCAAAATAGTGCTGCGAGCCTGTTCCAGTCGTGCCTCGTCATCGTTCAAGCGAGATAGCTCGAATCGAGCATGTATATAATCGGCACGAATGACACCCACATGTGCCAAGTTTCGCTGAGCCGTATCCATTCGGCCCTTCAACTTATCTCGAGCTGCCAAGGACTGGAGAGCCCACTCCTTTGCCTGAGCGAGTTTAGCTTCCAATTTATGGACCCTCGCTTCATTTCTCTCATGTTCGGCCTCGCACTGGGTTATCTGAGGAATAACCTCCTCCAAGACGGCCTGTTCTTTATCCATCTCCTATTATTGTGCCTGGATGGATTTGTTGAAGCATTCCATCTGTTCAGCAAGCTTCGCAGTCAAGGATTCGTACTCGGCCTGAATTATCTCATCGATGTTGCCTTGAGATAGTTGCAAATACTCGTTAATGGGTTGTTCCAAACCATTAACTATTTGCTCTAGCGCATCAGCTCTGTCATTATCATTGAAATTTCTAATCTGCACGATAAGAAGATTGGAGGACATCTTCAGAGCAGCGAAATCTAAGTTCTTCTCCAGTACCAACGATATTAACTCCTTCAAAGTAAGATAAAATATGCTAGTGTATTGATCCACTAGCATAGCAAAGCTCGAATGGACACCGGGAGTGGCCGCAATATCAGTAAATCTTCCTCCAGGAATGACTGCAGAGGAAGTCGCCACGGTCGTTGCCTCTACAGATGGCGCTACAAAAGAATGAACACCAGCAACGGTTGAAGTTGCTGGCATACTCAATGAAGGAGGCACAGTCGCGATGATTGGCTCATTCTCCTCTGAAGATATCGGGACTGCAGTGGGCGAGGCTACACCCAAAAATATTGCGGAGGAAGGATCGACAGCTTCAAAGCATGCCCCTTCAAAGTCGAGCGTCGCCGTTTCATCGGCAGGATCCGTAACAAAGTCAAAGGTTGCGTCAACTCCACCCTCCCCTGAGATGTCTTCACATGAAAAGAAGACAAGAGAAAGTTAATATCAACCTGATGTTAATTTTCCTAAAAGAGACATAAAGACAATATTTACCCATGACCGATGGTATATATTTCGCGTCCGCAGCCAGTACAGCTAAATTATTTCTTAATGATGCTAAGCGAGCTGTCATACCTGGAGAAGAGGGTGCACCAACTGACACTAGCGGGTAGTCTTCCCAGTCTTTACCAAGATCCACTCGAGGCTCATCGGGTGGAATCTCACTGGAAATACTTACAGACAAAGTAGGGGTTACTCCCATTATTGGTCTGGATAAAGGTATATGGAATCTTATTATGCTCGACCTCGGAGGTGATCTCGTAGCACTACCAGAAGCAGTAGCGGCAGCGATCTCGAGCAAAGAATCTCCGGCACTTCCAGCCGGAACTATGGAGGTTCCCTCTCTAAAAGGAAAATGATCTCTAATAAAAGAATCATCCCCAACATGGGAGACGACAGGCTCGCTCCTAGGAGCCCCCTGGTGGAAGCCCTTTTCGGACCTCTAGCAATCTTCTTCTCGCGAGGGGAAGGCTCTTTCGGAGTGAAAGCCTTCCGTTTCTGGGGGATAACGAGAGGCTCTGCCGGCGAAGTTATTACGCCTCTCGGTATTGTTGTCAAGAACTCGTCTGCCCCGGCGATGTTCTCATTCTCATCCGAGGAAACAGACGGAACCTCATCCCTTGCGGTAGACCTATGGGAGGGCATCCTAAAACTTCCATACACATTAAAATTACGATGGAAGGTATTTATGGATGCATAAAACTGTGCATATGAGTGAAGGATGCGCAACTCCATAGAAAAAGAAGTCGCGGGCACAGCAAAAGTCGTACCAGTACAGCCCGTGATGAAGTACCGCCATCCTCTGGCTCCATCAATAAGTCCACCTTTGGACTTGAAGCTGGTAATGGCATTCCCCATATGCAACTGATCATGCCCAAACTGCCTGGTGAACCGACTAGGCAAATAAGGCTCCAGGTAGCAGTGGTCATCGCTTCTGTATAGCAAATAGGAAGTTCTAATGCGGACCAACCAGTAGAAGGCTTCAGGAGAAAGAATGGTCCTCCCATGGCCCCCATCCTTAAGTTTTTTCCCCTGTTGATTGATATATACATGGGGAATGATATAGAAGAGCTTCCAACTGTGGGCAATATTTAACGCCCGCCGGCAATCTATGACGGTCGTCATGTTCCAAAGAGGAATTTTTGTAATTCAACAAGAAGTTATTTCTTGAACCACTGACAGGACCGGGAGACATCACCCTGGTGTTGTGAAGAATTAACCATCCCATCAAGTATAGGAATGGTAATTCCACTCGGGGAAAGCTTTCACGCTGCGTATCATCAGCTAGCAGCCCATCAGTAAGGGCCCTCAGGCCTGCTTGTATTCTACATACCATAGCAGAAAGCAGGCCCAGTCTTGCTCTGAATACTAAACGCACTGCAGGCCATAAGGTGTTACGATGGATGTGATCTGCAGATGCGATGCCAGGCACTACCCAGCGGCGAAGCCAGACGGAGAGGAAGCCAGCCAATTGAGCTTCCTTTGACAGAGGCTTACGACAATGCCTCATATAACTGAAGGCTTTTGTGCCTGCAGGGTAACCCCCTATTTCCTCATCAAAAATATAATCTGAAGCCCCTGCGTCTTCAATAAGGTCATCGACCGTGTTAGCATTAAGCATGCTCAGGAGATTCAAGGGCCTATCTCGGCTATCTACCACCTTGTCCGGCTTAAAATTTCTGGCCTGGTGGAAGAAGAGATAGGTTGCCCACTTGTTGATGTGAGCCAAATCAGAAGGCTCCTTGTAGAAAGTGGTACAGGCAAGATAGTGGCACATCAGCTCCTGATATACTGCCACTGCCCGAGGGTTTGTATCCCTCAACTCCCTTTTTGTAGGGACGTACTCTTCATAAGGAATGTCCCCCATTGGCAGCCTTGAAATCTCTGCCATCTCATGAAGGGCTAAGCCCAATTCACCTAGCGGAGTGGAAAAGTCCCAGTGAGCGAGTTGTATCGCTCCATCAAGGCTAAAAATAAGTTAGGGTTGACAGGTAGCCCAACACTTATGGCGTTCACAGCCGCGAACAAGCCAATACTTTCCAGCTCCGTCTGGAAGTATTTCAGGGCCCAGGCAGTCAAACTGGCCCATCAAAGTTTTCCCGGGCTAAGCCATCCGCTGGTCCGAGGGTTGACCCTGGGGTACATTCCTTCCTGCCCCATAAAGTTATTGCAGAAGGTCGACATCTGAACCGGCTGGATCAGCGACGTATTCTCGCTCGGGACACTACCCGGCAGCAATCCCCTAAAGGGCATAACAGGGCCCGAGGGACGGCTCATATAGGCCCCTCCGTCGTATTCCTTGCTGTATAAAATTTTCCCCAGTCGGCCGTGAAGATCGAGAGTCAGGGTTCATGACATCTTCCTAGGATGTGTAGCGTGGAAGAACGCAGAAATAGGGTAATCCCTAGGCATCTTGGGCAGATACATCACCGTGCCCTCAGCAGTAAACACCCAATCCTCCTTCTTGAGCTTGGTCTGGGATTGTTTGTCTATAACATCCCCGAATAAGAAACCAGGTTTCTTATACTCCGTCCCATCTAGGTATGTCAGGGGCTCCCCACTGATCATACTCAGCAGCATGTGTTCTCCCTGAGACGAGATAAAGGGTCCCCTTTTTTCAGGATAATTGGCTCCAGAAATAGGGAATATCACATGGGACAAGTCCTCCAAATAGTTTGAGCTCAACATCCCGGCAGTAGAGCCCATAACTTCAGCCAAAGGAGAAATCTGCAAGTCCACTACAAAATACAAGAGAACAAGTCAGTTTCTACACTAGACGCTACACTCTTGCTTTTTACGCCAAAGATTATCAGTTTGAGCTTTTACGCCAGACTGCAAAAATTTAGAGTTTTTACGCCGACACATTAGGAATGTGCGTGTAATCATAAAACATCTTCGTACATCATCTTCCTCGAAGAGGCTCTCAGTACAAAAGATGGCCTTGGGCGTGCACGTACAACGTGTGCGAAGGATTTTGTTTTCTCCCAAAGTCTCTACCTGTAATATCCGGAGCACAGCTTGACGGTGGAGCACTGCGTTCCGACCGAGGCTCGTTCAGCCTAATAAGAGTTGCTCGTGCTTGAGCAGTGGAGCGGGAAGAGGAAGCGACCTTCTTTCCCTTAGCAGTGGAAGTCTGTTTAGGTGCCATGGCGATTCTGAGTTCTCAAGAAGGAGACAAAGAAGAAGGATTCTTGGAAAGCAAGGGTTTTGTGAAAATAGATAAAAGTTTTCTCTCTCTAGACCTTGGACTATTTATAGAGTTCGGATGACTCTTCAAATCCCTAAACAAATCCGATATTTAATATTCGGTTATGATATGGGACCACGTCAGCCTATCATTTAGGGAAGATGGACAGTTAGTGGATCCAGATTTTATGCGCAGAGCAGATCTATGATTTTACGCTAAGGAGCTTTTACGCTCGAGAGGCCACAAATCTACGGTTTTATGCTCAGAGGCTATAAATCTACGGTTTTACGCCCAGATGCTTTTACGCTCACGAATTTTTATGCTCAAGAGGCTATAAACCTACAATTTCACGCTCAGAGGCTACAAATCTATGATTTTATGCTCAAAAGCTTTTTACGCTCAGAGGCTACAAATCTACGATTCTACACTCAAAAGCTACAGATGGCCAATTATAAGGGTTTACGCAGAAGATGCTCCTTTTTGGCTACAAAAACATTCCAAGTGCCTGAAACACACAGAGTTCAGCATTGAAGATGACTCTTCTTCTTGGGCCATTTAGAATTTCATCTAAAGTCCAGTTAGAATACTTTACAAAAAGTTCAAGTATGGCTTGGTTGACAGATATTTCTCGCCCTTTTTCGAAGGATTTTTTCGGGAAATTATTCTTGAAGATGATGATCTGAACAAGAATTCTTCATATTAGAGAAGTGACAGTTCAGAATTCTATGCGATTTCTCGTCCAAAATAACATGACAGTTTGGATCTTCAACTTAAATGCTAAGCAGCTTTCTACGCGTCTTCTGTTACGCGTAAAAGATAAGACGAGATCAGATATTCTTTTATCAGAGTTGGCATAAAATTATTCAGACATATCAAAGCTGCACACTATTCAGACTTCATCACAACAAATATGGCAAATCATCATATGCATAAAAGAAGACAATTCTATTAATCATGATTACATATGATGGAAATCTAGTCTACAAAGGGTTTTTTATCTTCATGATTACATATGATGGAAATCATTTTTCTACAAAGGGTTTTCTTATTTGCATTTAATATCACACCAAGAATCTGCTGTGCCAGGTTCTCATATTGGTGTAAATCTTTTTCCCGTCTTCTACGGCACTTTATCGGCTTCTTGGACCGATAAACAAGAAAATGGTTAATGGCGGGAGGATATAGAACTGGGCCTGTCTAAATTATTCAAGCCAACCCTCCATACGCCATGGCAGGCATGCCCTAGATTTGTGTTGGGGGTTCAGACCCAACTCAATACTGGAAGACAGGGCCAAACTGCCTAGCCTCGTCTAGCGCCATGATGGGAGAAAATACAGCTTGAAAGCTGTGTGGTCCAATACGACCCTTCCTCTCTCCTGGACGAATCACCATATGAAATTGCTGATCATCCCGAGCAAAGGAAGCTATGATATCCTTCCATGATCCATCGTTGCAGAGGATATTTGCTCGAAGATGCCTCTTTTTATGGCTCCTTACATGCTGGAAGAACATTATCTTCTTCTTCCTCAAGTCAAACCGACGAAGCTCGGCAAATATCTCTTTGTGGTGAAGGAAGTATAGGAAAAACTGGTTAACCCATTCGCCTTTATATAGGCAAGGGGGAACACACTGAATCCCAACAAACTCCTAAAAATTTGCCGAGAAATTAGCCTCACGGAGCGAGTCAAACTTGACCATTTCATGCTTCATTCAAAGTGTTTCAAATTACGAGGAATTTAAAAACTTTGAAGAGGGTCTTGTAGAAGCATAAAAAATACGTTGGGGAATCATACGCATAAAACCCTCAACATGCAGGAAGTTCGTGCAAAACAGAGCTCCAGTACTGGGTGGCGGGAAATATGATTCCAGAGCCATCGGCATACAGCAGAGCTTCAACGCTATTCAGCGTAAAATATAGCTCCAGAATAACCCGTGTAATACAGTATTTCCAGACTGCTTCGGCGTAAAAAGGTTACTACATTGCCACTTTGGCGTAAAATCCGTCTACTTTTAATGCAGCGGGAAGTTGTACGAGGAACTCTTCGTATTCCTCAAATGAACCTGTCAGTAGAAGCAGTGAACCTGACTCCTGACAAAGAGTACTGCACGAAGATCGAGAGGACGGCTGTAATGATGATTCTGCACAGAGCCCCAGACTGTCGTCTAGTGACATAACCCTTGATATAAGACGTCGTTTACGCATTCAAGGAATACACTGCCTATTTTACACAGGCAAAGATGAGCTTTTACGCTCAGGAAGAGACGAAACCAACCGCCACGTCAAAAGCTGTTCTTCATATAGAACTCGAGGCACGTCTCTGCAGTTAATGCACGAGATGGGGGCAGATCTCTGCATTTAATACATGAGATTTGGTTCTACTTTTAATGATGGGGTAAGCTATAATTAGGGCTAATACGTCCACATCACCATCCTCGCACATTACGCCAACCGGGCTATTTTCTGTTATAGGAGCACGTCGTACGCTATCTCCTTGAAATACGCCAACTCTGGCTATATTTGCAAAGCATCAAGCTTTACGCAGAACTCGGCTTCTACGCCAATATGATAGCTACTTGGCTTCTACGCCAACATGACAGCTACTTGGTTTCTATGCCAACATGATAGATACTTGGCTTCTACACCAACATGACAGCTACTCGGCTTTTACGCCATCAGAACAACTATTTGGCTTTTACGCCTACGAGACAATTATTTGGCTTTTATGCCAACCATCTCTACGCAAGGGGCAGTTATCTACGTGGCTTGCATGCCGTGATCTTCGATAAGCGATTATACGCGTTAACCACATAATGGGACACGCGTCACACGCCAATTCAGGAGATCATTCATACGTGGGTAGCAGTTATTATAACCGCTGCGTAAAAGGTGCAGCTCTCTCCGCTGTTCAGTTTCTACGCCGACTGTAGCAGAACTCTATAAATGGAGACCTCCGGCCACGGAGGTCTAGGGCGAAAAGGGTCGAAGATTTTTCAAGGTCAAGAGAGCACATATAGAGAGCTTTGGCAACGAGAGTTCAACCCCTCCTGCAGTCTTTGAAGCTTCTTTTTCGTCTTCTACAGCACTTCTTCGTCATCGTGTGGTCCAAGGAACAAAGTGATCGACCGCAGATCAGACTCCTATAGCAATATTTTCCCAGAATCAAATTTTTGTACTTAACATCCTCGTTTAGGATTAATTGTACTTCTTTTTCTTGTTTGTAAACCAAAGAAAGGATTTCGTATAAACCTAGTTTTAATTTCTTTCATTTATTATCAAACAAACCCAACACCTATTCATGAGGCTCAAACAAAACACCCAATACCCTCTCATCCTACAAAACACCAAACATGACTTTCCACATCAAATTCTTACCATTTTCCTTTCATGTGTAAATACCCAAATATTAAGGGACTTGAACGCAAAAATGGTGCTAGGTGTCACCCTCCTATTGGTGCAAACTAATGAAGAACCCCCCCAACCTCACATGATTGGTCACCTCATATTCTCTCTCCCCCTTGCATTGTTTTACTTTTATGTTAAATCATGGTCATTGATTCAAATCCCCTATCATAACCAGTCATCCCCCTATATTAACACATACACACCCTTCCTAATGTGGTCGACCCTAATCCCAAGAAACCTATTTTTTATCACCACCCTCTCTCTCCTCCCCTCTACATTCAGCCGAATCCCCCTCCCCTTCTTCTCTTTTTCTCTTCTTCTTCTTCATTCTTCTTCTACATTCTTCTTCTTCTCCATTCTTCTACTACCCCCTTCGGCCAACTCCAACACCACCGACCGACACCTACAACAACACCACCGACCGTCACCTCTAACAACACCATCGACCGTCACCTCTAACACCACCACCGCCGACGGCCTCAACATCACCACTAATCTCAACTTTACCCTCGGCCACAGCCACCATCACCACTAGCAGCCACTGATACCATCAATGTCACCTCCAATACCAACACCGTCGCAGCCACCATTATCATCACTACCACCACCACCACCGTCGTCCTCATCCCACCCCGACAATACCAACACCTTCACCACCGCAGCACAACCACCACCTCCAGCCGCTTACATCACCACCACCTCCGCCGAGCATACCACCATAAAAAGCTACCAACACCACCACCGACAGCCACTTCCACCACCACCTTCACCTACACCACCACCTCCACGAGCATATCCACCGCCACTGCCACCTGCAGCCGAGCACCACAACCATCGCCACCTCCGAGCACCACTACCACTACCATCACCATTACCTCTACCCCGTTCTCATCACCACTACCCTCACATCGCCGAGCACCACCACCACCACCACCACCACCACGGTCGACACGAGCACCACTCCCGCGGTCAACGCCGTCAATGACCGAAGCCGCAGCACCGCTCCTGCCACCACCCGCAGCCACCTGGGTAACTTCTCCTCCTTCGTCCTTATTTTTTTGTAGTTATTTATATGGGTTAGAAGAAACCCTAGTTAGGTTTAGGGTTCCCTAAGTAATGCCAATGTTTAGTTTAATGGCATGTGTCTGGTATTATATATATATATATATATATATATATATATATATATATATATATATATATATATATATATGTATATGTATATGTATACGTATATGTAAAAATGCATATTTTAATAGCAATTGTTTGAGGTTATATATATATACGTGAAATACGTATGATGGGGGTATTGTTCAAATGAATTTTGGTGCGATAGCTTGATGTTATGATTGAGGATATTATATGTGAACATTATGCATATTTAGGTATGGCAACTAAATTGGGTCTATGCATTTATGTCTATGATTACAGGGATGATATGATCGAGGATGAACATTATATATAGATGACTGAAATCACTCTTGATGTATATTAGGGTTGAAAGATATTATTTGAGGACGTTATGTTATTTGATGATTCGAATTTAATGTAACATTTTCCTAGTCAACTTGGGTCAACCCTCTAGTTAGTACCTTAGACATGAGTTATGTAAATAAGACAAAAACCTATCTAGTCTTGATGTCATCTCTTACTTTAGATAGTTTCAAGCTAGATTATTAATTATTTTATATATCATCTCTAGGTACTTTGGGATCCTCGAACTTGGACGTTGTACCGGAGCCCTGCCTTCAGCATCCGGATCCAGACAAGTGTGCCTTGCCACTCTATATCTCAGTTCAAGATTTACTGTTTATTTTATCTATACATTGTGTGCACTTTGGATCAAAATTATTACTTAGCATCCGGGTCATATTCGGGTGCAGACGTTCATCGGTAACGTCTAGTATCATTTGTTAGATATTTCTCGATACCTTGATGTACCTACTTGGTTACATCAGAACCTTATGACACATTCAGACACTGTCATCGTGCCAGACTTCCTGTATCTTGATAGTGTCAGCATGATCAAAATTTGTGATGACTATAGGATCATGATTTTTGCTAGTTACTTCAGTATAACGAGACTATTAGATAGAGGTATAGTCTCAGCGAGCAGCGAAAGTGTCTAGTTGACCGTATTGGAAGAAAAAGACAGTTACTAGACGCTTTGGCTACTTTGCACGCGCTATATATATATATCCTTATTTATGTAGAGATTCTATATCCGGAGTCGTAGTATTACCCTTGTGACTCTGTACTCGGAGCTATGGTACGCACCGTGCGTCTCAGTGCCTCAGAGCTATGGATTTATATTTGGAAAGCCCACATGTCAAATATTGTCTTCAAGTTGTGTCTCACTTATGTGGTTATTCTATATTACACCAGCGTATCACTTGTTTCCATTCTGTTTTACTATGGCATGCTATTTTTGTACCTTTTTACGTCCCTCTGAGGACCTGGTTCCCTACCAGGATTGATTATTGATAGGAAGCTGGAGATATTGATGAGTATTATACCGGTATGCAGGTATTGTTACTCAATATTTGTATCACTTTTTATTGTTCAGCTATTATGATCTTTGTTTATTTTCTGCTAGTATAGCCCTATATTTGTAGACTCATATTATTTCCTTCGAGTCTATTCAGACGAGTGTAGTGTGGGGTGCATACCATGTTATATGTTGTCCCTTATTTATTATATATCCTTGTGGATAAAAACATAGACATGTATACCATGTTATCTAGATAGTGACCCTCATTTATAGCTTATACGTATTAGAGTTGGACTAGAGTCCCCTTGGTTCGTAGTTGGCTATTGCTACATGGCCTAGTCCCGTGTATTCTGGGACTGGGACATGAAATGGTTTTTGTGTGGTTCATGCAGGTCTCAAAGTATATTATTTCGGTTACATTACTATACCGAACGAGCCTGCAATTTGGGATTAGTGTTGAATAGGATCTCAATCTATAATCGATTTTAAAACTTCCTTTGTATTCGATTATCGCCCTTAGACTTCCAAATTATTTTCGTTCCTTTGCTATCAATATCGTTATCATTATTTCTTATCTCCCTTTATTTCAAAAAGACGAATGCTTGTGCTTGATGGTTCCCTCCAGAAGAAGATCGTAGCCCAGACGATAGAAGACATGATTAATGTAATATTTGTAAGAAGATTGTTACCCTTAGTAGGGTAGGTTGATAGGCTCTTTTTAGATTCTAGAACTAGTGTAGATTATTAGCAAGAGAATTAGACCTAGTACTATGTTCCTAGAACTGATAAAACCATACCCTTACTTAAGATAGCAGTGATTTGGGAAGTACTGGAAGCTAGAAAAATTGTTGATCCTAACCCTTTAGAATAATTTATGGAAATGCATAGCTAGATGCTAGAAATTAGTTGTAGCCCATGATAGCGATACCAAGAACGGTATTATGAACCGGAGAAGATAAAATTTTAGGCTCTCCCCTGGAAGATGATTATCTGATACCATGAATTCTAGCATGTGCTTGGGTGATACCATTATTATAATTATACTATGGTGACTCGGAGTAATAAATAACAGAAAGAAGAAAATTGAGGAATACAATTTTAGGGAGAAATTTTGAGGAGAAGAGTATTTATACATTAGGGGAGAGAAAACACAAAAAGAATTTTTTAAGGAGGATTAGTGTTTGTAAATAGAACGAAAGAATTTATTATGAGGTTAAGTCTAGACTATAACATTGTCCTAGGCATGGATTGGTTGAGCCAATACCACGCGACGCTAGATTGCCGACGTAGTTGCATTATATTTAGACCACCAGATCACCCTGAGTTTGAGTTTCTTCGGGGAGCCCGAAAGCATGGTGTCCAACCTACCTTAGCGGTACGCATTACAGAAGGTGAACCGGTGTACCCCCATATTATATCAGAGTTTGAGGATGTATTTTTCGAGGATCTTCTAGGCATGCCACCTGACAGAGAGAGAGTTTACTATAGAGCTGACTCCCGGAGCTGAGCCAGTTACTTCCCCCGTCTACAGACTAGAACCGAAAGAGTTAGTTGAGTTGAAGGTCCAGATAGATGATCTCTTAGACAAGGGTTTCATTCGGGCTAGTATTTCTCCATGGGGAGTACCCATCTTATTTGTGCCGAAGAATGACGGGACGGTACGTTTATGTATCAATTACAGGGCACTAAATGCTGTAACGATAAAGAACAAGTACCCTTTGCGACGCATCGATAATTTATTTGATCAGCTGAGCAGTGCATAGGTATTCTTGAAGATCAATCTCAGATCCGGCTATCATCAGATCAAGGTGAGAAAGGAGGACATTCCGAAGATAGTTTTTCGGACGAAGTACGGGCACTATGAGTTTTTAGTCATGCTGTTTGAATGCACCAGCAGTATTTATGAGCCTGATGAACAAGGTTTTCCACCAGTACATAGATAAGTTCATGGTAGTATTTATTGACAACATATTGATATATTCCAAGAGCCAGGAGGAGTACGAGGAGCATCTCAGGATCGTATTGGAGACGCTTAGACAGGAGAGGCTGTATGCCAAGCTCAGGAAGTGCGAGTTCTGCTTGGATAGGGTACCATTCCTGGGTCACATAATCACTGGAAATGGACTATAAGTTGACACGAAAAAGATCGACGTAGTGGAGACATGGCCTACCCCTACATCAGTTATGGAGGTTAGGAGTTTCCTCGGACTTGTCGGATATTATTGGAGGTTCATGGAAAACTTCTCGAGGATTGCTGAGCCTATGACACAGCTGACACGTAAATACGAGAAGTTTATCTGGACTGAGGAGTGTCAGACGGCTTTCGATGAGATAAAGAAGCGTCTGACAACAACACCAATCTTGACACTTTCTTCTGGATCTAGAGGATTTATGGTGTATAGCGATGCGTCTGGAAGCGGATTACGATGTGTACTAATACAGCACGACAAGGTGATAGCTTACGTATCAAGATAGCTGAGAGTTTATGAGAAAAATTACCTGACACATGATCTAGAGCTAGCTGTGGTGATATTTACACTAAATCTATGGAGGCACTACCTTTATGGAGAGCGGGTTGAGATTTACATAGATCATAAAAGTCTGAAGTATGTCTACACTCAGAAGGAGCTCAATATGATACAGAGATGTTGGCTAGAGTTGATGACAGACTATGATATTGAGTTACAGTGCCACCTTGGCGAGGAAAATATTATAGCAGATGCCTTAAGCAGGATACCTACGGCATACTTTTTGACGACTCAGTGACATTTGTTAGAGGATCTTCAGGAGCTCAGGATAGAGGTTGTATTGCCAGGCATTGATAGATAGATGGCCAGTCTAGAGGTTCAGTCTACATTGGTTGAGAGGATCAAGGCAGCCTTGCCTACCGATGCAAGATTTTGGCGACTGTGAGAGAGGACAGAGGCTGGTATGCAGATTGGACTCCGAATTCACGAAGATAGAATGTTGAGGTATGGAGATCGCCTATATATTCTGAGTGGCGATCTACGCCAGGAGTTTATGACCGAGGCCCATAGCTTAATTTATTCTATTCATCCTGGGGGTACAAAGATGTACCGAGATTTGAGACAACACTACTGGTGGCATGGGATAAAGAGGGAGATTATGAGATTCGTAGCGAGATGTTTGGTCTATCAGCAAGTCAAGACCGAACATCAGAGGACTGTAGGACTATTGTAGCCTCTTCCTATTCCTGAGTAGAAGTGGGAGAATATTACCATAGACTTCGTCACAGGATTTCTGAGGAGCCCAAGCGGGAAGGATGCAGTCTGGGTTATCGTGGACCAACTCACCAAGTTGGCGCATTTCTTGCCCTTCAGAGTTGGGCAGTCCAAGGAGATATTGGCTGACATGTATATGAGGCAGATAGTACGACTACATGGAGTGCCTGTCAGTATTATATCAGATCATAATTCCATATTCACGTCACATTTTTGGCGGAGTATGCTGAAGAGTTTAGGAACTTGCCTCAAGTTTAGCACTGCATATCATCCACGGACTGATGGTCAGTCAGAGTGCACGATTCAGATACTAGATGATATGTTGAGAGTGTGCATGATTAACTTTGGAGGATCTTAGGAGGACCATCTACACTTGGTAGAATTCTCTTACAACAACAGCTACCAAGCAAGCATACATATGGCACCTTATGAGGTACTGTACGACAGGAAGTGTAGGTCGTCGGTATTTTGGAGTGACATGGGAGAGCGTCAGATACTTGGTCCAGAATTGGTGATACAGACAGTGGAGAAAGTAAAGCAGATTCAGGGCTACCTGCGCGCAGCACAGGACAGGCAGAAGCATTGGGCAGATGCTAACCGCAGACCTTTGGAATTCAAGGAAGGTGATTATATGTTTTTGAAGATATCGCCTACTCGTGGTACCATCAGATTTGGGGGAAGAGGCAAGCTGAGTTTGAGGTACATCGGACCTTTTGACATCTTGGAGCAAGTTGGTGAAGTAGCTTATCGTCTTGCATTGCCTCTGTCATTAGAAGGCGTGCACGAGTATTTCACGTGTCACATTTGAGGAGATACGTGGAAGACCCTAGCCATGTGCTCGATCATTCAGAGATTACAGTCGGGCCCAGTTTATCATATGTGGAGCAGCCAGTAGGGATACTCGATGGCAGTGAGAAGATCTTGAGGGGACAGACTATTCGATTGATCAGGGTTGCATGGAAGCATCATTCGTCGGGCGAGTCTACCTGGGAGCACGGAGATTTCATTCGACAGCATTCCCACAATTATTTGAGGACAGAGGTACGAATTTACGTACTGCAATTCGATTACCTGTTAACTTTTTAATTCTCGTAACTCTTATTTGTGCTTTACTTTTAATTTTGGGGACAAAATTCTTCTAAGTTGGGAAGGATGTAAACCCCCTCAAAATATTTTAGGTAGACTGGATATGGTAAAATTTTTGATTTAGTTTCAGGTTGTCCAAGGATTTGAAATTAGGGTTGTGTGGACTGGTTCTTTAATTTATACTATTGGTGCACCTTACCGTTTTTTCAATAATTGGAGCATAACAATAGCCCTTACTTTTCAACAAATCTTTGCACTCTTGACCTGACAAGCCAACCTAGGCACTGGATATTTCTGTCAATCATAAACACACTTTCTTGTGCTCTATTTTAATTGTACAACTTCCCAGTCACAAAAAAATTAATTCTTTAATCCTATGTCTTGTACCTATGTCGTTGCCATCGATTTGGGGACACAAAATCAACCCGTTTCGCCTAACCAATTATAGGGTCCAAGACTAACATAAAGCCTACACCGTCCATGATATTTGTGTCACTCTCAATTGAGACCCCATGTACACCCATTTTATTTAAGAGCACCTATGACACTTTATTTAATTAAATTGGGGACACCGACTTAACCTAACCCCAACTTAACCCAATACCCATTGAGGCTCATACAAAACACCCAACACCCTCTCATCCTACAAAACACAAACACAACTTTCCACATCAAATTCTCACCCTATTCCCTTCATGTGTAAACACCTAAATGTTAAGGGACTTAAATGCAAAAAGGGTGCTAGGTGTCACCCTCCTATTGGTACAAACCAATAAAGAACCCCCCAACCTCACATGACCGGTCATCTCACATTCTCTATCCCCCTTGCATTATTTTACTTTCATATTAAATCATGGTCATTGATTCAAATCCCCCCATCACAACCACTCATCCCCCTATATTAACATACACACACACCCTTCCTAATATGGCCGGCCATAATCCCAAGAAACCTACTTTTTATTACCACCCTCTCTCTCATCCCCTCTACATTCAGTCGAATCCCCCTCCTCTTCTTCTCTTATTCTTCTTCATTCTTCTTCTTTATTATTATTCTTCTTCTTATCCATTCTTCCACCACCCCCTCCGGCCAACTCCAACACCACCGACCGACACCTACAACAACACCACCGATCGTCACCTCCAATACCACCACCGCCGACGACCTCAGCATCACCACCGAGCTCAACATTAACCTCGACCACAGCCACCATCACCACGAGCAGCCACTGCTACCATCACCGTCACCTCCAACACTAACACCGCCGCAGCCACCATTATCATCACCACCACCACCACCGTCGTCCTCACCCTACCCCGATAATACCAACACCTTCACCACCACAACACAACCACCACCTCCAACCGCTTACATCACCACCACCTCCGCCGAGCACACCACCATAAAAAGCTACCAACACCACCACCGACATCCACTTCCACCACCACCTTCACCTACACCACCACCTCCACGAGCACATCTATCGCCACTGCCATCAGCAGCCGAGCACCACCACCATCGCCACCTCCGAGCACCACCACCATCGCCACCTCCGAGCACCACTACCACTACCATCACCATTACCTTTACCCCGTTCTCATCACCACTACCCTCATACCACCGAGCGCCACCACCACCACCACGGTTGACACGAGCACCATCCCCGCGGTCAACGCCGTCTCTGACCGAAGCAGCAGCACCGCCGCTGCCACCACCCGCAGCCACCTGGGTAACTTCTCCTCCTTCGTCCTTGTTGTTTTGTAGTTATTTATGTGTTAGAAGAAAACCTAGTTAGGTTTAGGGTTCCCTGAGTAATGCCCATGTTTAGTTTAATGGCATGTGTTTGGCATTATATATATGTGAAAATGTATATTTTAGCAATTGTTTGAGGTTATATATATACGTAAAATGCATATGATGGGGATGTTGTTCAAATGAATTTCGGTGCGATAGCTTGATGTTATGATTGAGGATATTATATGTAAATATTATGCATATTTAGGTGTGACAACTAAATTAGGTTTATGCATTTATGTCTATGATTACAGGGATGGTATGGTCGAGGATAAACATTATACGTAGATGACTGAAATCACTCTTGATGTATATTAGGGTTTGAAGATATTATTTGAGGACGTTATGTTATTTGACTATTCGAATTTAATGCAGCATTTTTCTAGTCAACTTGGGTCAACCCTCTAGTTAGTACCTAAGACGTGAGTTATGTAACTAAGACAGAAACCTATGCTAGTCTTGATGTCATCTCTTACTTTAGATAGTTTCGGGCTAGATTATTAATTATTTTATATATTATCTCTAGGGGATCCTCGGACTTGGACGTTGTACCCGAGCCCCGCCTTCGGCATCCGGATCTATGCAAGTGTACCTTGCCACTCTATATCTTAGTTCCAGATTTACTGTTTATTTTATCTATATATTGTGTGCACTTTGGATCGAAATCGTTACTTAGCGTCTGGGTCATATCTGAGTGTAGACGTTCGTTGGTAATGTCTAGTATCATTTGTTAGATGTTTATCGATACCTTGATGTACCTACTTGGTTATATCGAAATTCTAGGACACATTCAGATATTGTCATCGTGACAGACTTCATGTATCCTGATAGTATCAGCAGACTAGAATTTGTGATGACGATAGGATCGTGATTGTTGCTAGTTACTTCAGTATGACGAGACTATTAGATAGAGGTTCAGGCTCAGTGCACAATGGATGTGTCTCGTTGACCGCATTAGAGGGGAAGACAGTTACTAGAAGCTTAGGATACTTTGTACGCATTATATATATCCTTATTTATGTAAAGATCATGTATCTGGAGTTGTAGTATTATCCGTGTAACTCTGTGCCCGGAGCTACGGTACGCACCGGGTGTCTCTTTGCCTCGGAGCTACAGATTTATATTTGGAAAGCCCACGTGTCGAATATTGTCTTCAAGTTGTGTCTCACTTAGGTGGTTATTCTATATTACACCAGCGTATCACTTGTTTCCATTCTGTTTTACTATGTCATATTGTTTTTGTACCTTGTTACGTCCCTCTGAGGACCTGGTTCCCTGCCAGATTGTAGGGTCGATTGTTGACGAGAGGCTGGAGATGCTGATGAGTATTATACCGGTATGAAGTTATTGTTAGTCAATATTTGTATCACTTTTTCATTGTTCAGCTATTATGATCTTTATTTATTTTCTGCTAGTATAGCCTATTATTTGTAGACTCATATTATTTCCTTCGAGTCTATTCAGACGAGTGTAGTGTGGGGTGCACACCATATTACATGTTGTCCCTTCTTTATTATATATCCTTGTGGATTGATACATAGACATGTATACCGTGTTATCTAGATAGTGACCCTCATTTACAGCTTATACGTATTGGAGTTGGATTGGAGTTCCCTTGGTACCTAGCTGGCTATTGCCACGTGGCCTAGTCCCGTGTATTCTAGGACTGGAGCATGGCACTTATTGTGGTTGGAGTGCTAAGGTTGTGTTTTGTGTTAGATTGGCAATTTGGTGTTCCTGAGGATTTCTCTAACATGGGGAACGATTCGCTTTGGTAGAGGCGAAAGCTTAGTCCACGGTACATTGGACCCTTCAGTATTCTCGAGAGGGTCGGTGCAGTGGCCTACAGACTATACTTGTCACCTACACTAAAGGGAGTGAACAACGTGTTCCATGTGTCACAGTTGAGACGGTACATGGCAAATCCTAGCCATGTATTGGATCACTCGGAGATCGAGGTGGGTCCGACTCTCAGTTATCCAGAGCAGCTGGTGGAGATTCTGGATCGTAGGGAGAAGGTGTTGCGGAACCAGATAATTCCTTTGGTATACGTCGCGTGGAGGCATCACTCTCTAGGGGAGTCTACCTGGGAGAGGGAATCCGAGATGCGTGAGCGATATCCTTATTTGTTTGAGCAATGAGGTATAATTCTTTCTTGCTTGTGGTGATTGCTTTTTGTTGTTAGTTCCAACCTTAAATTTCGAGGAAGAAATTTTTCTAAGGTGGGTAGGATTGTCACCCTCACTTTTCCAATTAGGGATAACTTAGTTATTCTAATTAGTTATTTTATTTTTAATAATTTAATACTAATTAGTATGCTATTTAATTAAATTGTGCTTTGTATTAATTATTTATAGTTAGTGGGATAGCCTATTATTTAGACTTGACACTAGTAGACCCATTTAGACTTGTCATGACAATAATTGAGCCCCATGGACTAGGCCCATTAAACTCATTCCCATTAGTTAATTAGAAGGATTGACCTAATCTATATTAGTTTAAAAGATTTTTCAATATTGCCCTTCCTTAATATTTTTCATATTAACTAAGTAGGGGCACATTAGTAATTAATTATAGTTTAGAGAGGGAAAAGGAAGGGGTCGGCCATATAGAGCCTCTCCTCTCTCACTCCTCTTCATTTGTATTCTTTTTAGATCTCCAATTCTCTAGATCCCAAATTTACTTTATTCCTCCACCAATTTACCTCTATTTTCTGTCATTCTCTCTCAAATTCATCTAGTAAGGAGCATTGGAGGTTGGATTTGCATGGAGCACTTGGAAGAGGAGCTTGTGGTAAGGAGATCGTGTCTGAATCGTGTCCATTGAGCATTTTATTGGAAATCCATCTCCCAATAGGTATAATTCTAAATCCACCTTAATTCTAGCTTCTAAATCATGTATTTGACCTTTAGGAACCCTCCCATGGCATAGAGCTACCTATAAGATGAAGTTCTAGACTCTATTGTTGTGTATTATGATTTCTATATAGTAATTTATGTCTATTTTGGGAGAATTACGAGATTGACACATCAAGTGTGTGTTATGAGACCAATTTAGTCTAATTAGACGTAGATCGGGGTTGGAAGACTAGCTACGTGTCCACAATTGGACACAAGTATGTCGTATTGCTATACGATGTGATACTTTGCGATACGGAGCTTAATTTTGGGTGTTTTGCCCAATTACTCCTTATTTATATTGTAGCAAGTTACTTTAGTAATATTATGATGTATTTGATATGTAGGAATATTTATTATGGTAAAATTTGGGTTTTGGCTTCTCAATTGAGTGTGTATCATGGTGTACTAGAGATTGCACACATAGTGTTATGGCAAATATGTGATATATATATATATATATATATATATATATATATATATATATATATATATGTGTGTGTGTGTGTGTGTGTGTGGTTATATATATATATATATATATATATATATATATATATATATATAAGTGATGTATGTATGTGTTAATGGGTGTCAGTGTGTTCAGTTGTGAGGGTGACCTTGTATATTCACTGATGAGGGGGAAACCTTATCGTGCAATGTGTATTGACAGTGATATTGTGTCTGTGTGTGGAAGAAGAGTGGATGGGTGTACTGGCAGGTGGTAGTGTAGCATGTGGTTGATAGATATAGTAATTATGGTGTGTGAGGGTCTCTGCAAATCTATGATAGAGTGATGGTCTTGAAGGCTAAGTATATTGGGAAGCATTAGAATACAAGTCTGTGTGCACTTGCACACAGATGAATATCAGTATGATGAGTACCTGAAGTTAGAAGAGTACTTAATGTTGCAAATTTAGGATGGAGTGAAGGTTCAGTCCTGCAACAACAAGGGAGCAACAATAGTTGCAACCTTAAGTATACATCGAGTTGGGTGTTGTAGTATAATTGACTCGAGCACTGCAGTTATGAGACAGTGAGGGAAAGGAGTATTAATGTTCAGGAATTATGGAAGACCTCGAGGAATAACAGTAGGTCTGGAAGTGTAATGTATATACTCGAGTATCAGAGGTTAGCCTATGAAGACTTAAGTTTGTGAGTTAAGATCTCGGGTAGAGGCAAGGTTCAGGCCTGGAGCTAACTTGGATGGCAGCAATATTAGTTAGATGTTAGTTTGTAAATATTATTATTATAAGTAAGATAGTATGGAATGTTATTAACAGTTAGACATTAGTTAGTATGTAGTTGTGATAGCAGTTAGTACTAATTAGAAATGCAAGATAAGTAGGTGTCAGTTGCTTAAGGTATCAGTTAGTTCAGTCAGTGTATATATGAGATGTTGGTTAGTTAAGTGTATGAGTTAGTGTATGGTAACATTTAGTATGTTAATTTATATCAGTTAGTCAATTAGTATAAACTAGTTAGTGTATGATAGATAAAATTAGTATTAGTTAAGATATTAAGTTAATCTAGTGTAATACCTAGTTTAGCTAGTCTAGCTAATTAATGACCAATATAGACTAACTAGATAGTAGGAGACCTAGAAATAACTAGTTTGACTAGTGTGACTTAGAAATGACCTAGAAAGCATCCTTTGCATTTTAGGTGTGTGTGACATTAGCTCGGACATCGAGTGACATAATTTTTTTCGGACCTGAGGTGAGTACATCTCCAGTAGTTTTCTTATTTGATAGTCTTTATGTTATATGTACTTAGTATTGAGATATTTGATTCCTGACACGATAGTTACACGGATTAGTACACCTTGGATCTCCGTCATGAGAGTTCTCCTTCGTGATCACTTTTACTTCATAATTAGATGATTAGACCGTGATCATTGTGCATAATATTATAAATCGTGCATAGTGATTACCGTATTAGAACGTGTCATGATTTAAATCCGTGTACTAGTCGGAGGTTGGAGAAAGTATTAGTAGATATGTGATCATACCTTATAGCTTATGATTTACTTATGTTGTAGCCCGTGATAGCTAGCAAATCATGCAACTCACATGCGGTCATGCTAGCTTCCCTTATCATTAGAGTTCGTGCTTGGCCTAAGCCGATCACATATCTTGCTAATATTTCCAGGCATATATTATTATTATTATATTCCTTTATTTCAGTTCATTATATTGATTTTTCTCACCATATTGCTCTCAGTTTATTTCCATTATTTACCATGATCCTCCTTCTTGTGATATTACTAATACAGTTACTTCATCATTTATGTTCATTACTATTGTTGTTTCATAGTTTCTGTCAATTATTGGAACTGCTATTGGGTTTTACTTCACTCCAATCCTGACTGGATATGTTTTTTAGATGATTCATTAGAGGACTAGTGTATGCACTACGGACCGCAGGAGATTGAGCCAGTTGAGCCTATGCCCGTAGAGACACTTGTTGTAGTGCCTCCAGTTGTATATGCTTAGAATATGTTTTTGATGTGTTGTATTTGATTCCATTAGACTTCCATATCATATATATTATATTGGAGATTTATGTTGAAAATGGACTAGTAGATTGGACTTGTATTGAGACTCTTGTATTTCTTTTACTTCTATTCCCTACCGTTCTATTTCTTCCTCTAGTTTTATATTGTGATTGAGTATTATTTATTCTTATCATATCATCATATTATTCCTCCATTTGGAGTTGAGATGGCATGACAGGTACCTTTCTTTTATATATATATATATATATATTATGTGTGATGTTAGATAGTATTATGGACCTAGACAGTGTTCTACATCGTTCTTACGACGTAGGCTAAGCGTTGTCCACGTACTCGTGCCCCTAATCCGGGTGCAGGTCGTGATGCTCTAATTATTCTTACTAGCTATTAATCCTTAATATTTTAGTTTAGGATTCTGGGTGTGGCATTCCGCAGAATCCTTTCTAGATATGATGCTCCCCATATGGATGAACTAGACAAGACAATAAATTAACATGCATAATCACAAGACTTATACGGGAATACAACCATACGGTTATAGGCAATATGAGCGTGCATTATAACAAGCCACAACAGTCAATATAACAGTCAAAAAATCCGGAGTGTACCACTATGTGTCACTTTCAAGCAAGTACAGGCAAGTCTGGACAGAAGTATAATGGGTAGGTGTCCCCAAAGCTATACACAACATGTGTATAATGGGTAGGAGGACCCAAAACTATGCATATGTCAAGTCAAGTAGCAGGAGTGTACTTCGAAGGGTCACTATCAGGAACGTACATAACAGGGTATAATGGGTAGGTATCCTAAACTATACATAAAGTCGAGACTGGGCACAAAGTACTGGGTACAAAGTACTGGGTACAAAGTACTTCGAAGGGTCACTATCGCGGATCACTGTTGGATCATCTGATTGGTCACCACAAGTAATGGGTCATAATTTGGATCATCTGTCGGACTGTCGCGAATCAACATTGGATCATCTGATTGGTCACAGCAAGTTTGTGGTCCATAAATTGGATCATCCATCGTACTGCCATGGATCACCTTCGGATCGCCCGAGTGGTCACAGAAACTGGGACATGGAATATTTTCGAGACCTGTTCGGGCCGTAAAAACTTCGTTCTAACTCAAAATTTGGATTTTCAAAGGTCAAAATTATATAGGATCAAATTTCCAACGGCCTAGGGATATTCAATTTTACCAACTTTGACATTTGAGAGATCAATTCCGAGAAATACCGTACAAGTAATTTACGAAAAAAACTAAAACTTGTCCGGAATCTACAAAACTCGAAAGTACCAAAAATAGAAACTAGGCACGGGTCTCAAGTAGCACATAAACTAAGTCTCATGGTAGTCATATGGACTATTGTTTCCGATGTCGAGTTTTCTTAACGGCTAAATACCAGGGTTTCTATAAGAAAAGTCAAAACTAAGCCGAAACCATTTTCAAAAATATGCACAAGGTTGAAAATTACTAGATAAATATATTTAACAAAGCAAGCTTCATAAAATTTTAATAAAAAAATATCAAGGAAAATGAAAACTGCAATAAAATTATGTCATTCAGTATTTTGGCAAGATGTACTTATCTAAAGCCAAGCTTCCAGCCTAAACTTTCAACTCCACCATCGAGAGGGGTTCAGAAACCACACTCTAAGGCCTCAAGACTAAGCTTCTAGCTCCCGCGAGAAATAGAGAGGGAAATAAAGAAGTGAAGGAAGAAGGAAAAGAGAGAGAGAGAGAGAGAGAGAGAAAGAGAGAGAGAAAATAATTATATATATATAAGAGGTGATTTAATCGTAGCCATCTGATCCGTCATGTCAGCGATCCAAGTCACAAGTTAAATCAATCTCATAAATTCAAGACAAAACCAAGAAACCATTGGATAAAAGAAAGCATCTAACACTATTCATAAAAATATTGTCACGACCCGCACCCGGTTTAGGGGCACGAGTGCGTGGGTACGTCCAGCCTACGCCGCAGCATCGGCGGTAGAACGCTGTCTAGGTCATGTAACTATCTAATCAAACTCACATGAATACCCAACTCCATAAGGAGACGTGGATATCATAAAATAATGCTGGAAATACTCAATCACATAAACTAAAGCACGATGAGATATCAAGGCAAGCAAGGAAATATAAGACATCAAAAAACAAGTAGCCATACCTGCAATCAGTAACATCCAATCCTCAAGTGTCAGAAACAAGTCCACTAAGGTTACAGTCTGGAAAAATGTTTTCCAGTCAGGAAGGAGCAAAGTACATCTCTAAATAGCAGTTCTATATTAATGATATAAACTATGTAGCAGTTCTAAATGGAAATATACGAGATGCATGTATAGATACTAGAAATGTACAATAAAGGAAATACTGGAAATACTGTAAGTAAACGCAGGAAAAGAAACAATATGCCAACGAGCAGAATCCTATGACTAAGTGTGTGAGTACTAGCTTTAACATGTGATCGGCTTGGGAACTTGATCAGGCTGGTTACATGTGATTAGCTATGATTCATGTAAGGTCAGGCTAACCGTTGGTTACCTATGATGCATGTAGAGGTCAGGCTAATCACACGTAACAGCTATGAAGCATGTAAATGGTCAGGCCGCACCCGACGTGAGATATGGGGTGAGCTATGATGCATGTAGAGTTGGGTATGATCACATATCTATACTAAAATACTCTCCACCCCCGACTGGTATAGTAGATCCAATCATGGTACGCTATGGCACGGGATTCCCTAGGGAGGTAGCAAATCTCCCCGGGTCTCTGTGTCTGTACATGCACAAGATAACAAGAAACAAGTCTTGTACAAGCTACACCATGAATAAGGAATAACATCTCATGACGAGATCCGTGTATACCAATCCGTGTAACCAACGTGTCAAGAGCATGGATATCTACACTAGATACAGTGAACATAGGAGATATCATAAATTAGAAACTAATCAGAGAATGTACTCGCCTTGGGTCCTTAGCTGTCAATACCAATGTCCTGTCCCAGAGTATCGTCTGGAGAATCCGACAGTCCTATAAACATATAATAATATCACTTGTATCAGATGCTACACTAACACACAATAGAAATACACTGGCCTCAGGGCTATGCCAGGCATGGCTCTAGTCAACTAGGGTCATCTAGTAGGGATACGTATATAAATACATATTTACACTCAGAGTATATACCAATAAATACGTATATAATATGTATATAAGTGTCTATTAGTAATTGTACAAAATACGTATATGTGTATATACACTAAATAGATGTATATAACTATATACTTATATACCAAAATACATATTTGTATATATATATCGGCGGATCTGCTGTGGTCGGTGGTCGACGTTCGTCTCGGGCGGCGGCGGTGGAAACTCGAGAGCGGCGGCGGTGGTTCGAGGAACCGGTCGAAGACCTAGGCGGTGGATCTAAGCCAGATCAGCAACAGGACGGCGGCGACGACGTCGGCTCTGGTGAGGAAAGCGGCTGATGGGTGACGCAAGGTCGAGGCGGATCTGTTCGTCTCGAGGCCACAGATGAGGGGATCTCAGCCGCCGAGGAGGGGATCTCAGCCGCCGGCGGTAGGTCGAGATCTAGGTTAGGGTTTTTGAATTCTGCGAATCGTGTCGGTTTGGATCGTGTCCGGGGCTGGACACGATGGGTGATGTACGGTGGTGGATGTGTCCGAGGCTGGACACGGGGATTGGGTGTACTGTGGTGTGGGGGTTGTGTCCAGATGGTGTCGGACACGAAAATTGTAATATTATAATAACTGGACACAGAAAAATGAATGGATACGATAGGACACCCGGGGTCGGACCCGAGGCCATCACGGCTGACACGTAAAGCTGGACACATGGACACGAGCACACAAAAATGGTGATGGCTTGTTGGCTTGTGGAAATTTGTGAGGGCTAGCTAGGATTTCTTGGGAATGGTGTGGGTGAGAGACTTTAAATAGGGAGAGAGGGTGTGGGATAAAGGGTGAGGATTGGCCCAATAATGAATGGCCCAGATTATATATAAATGAGTTTTTCATGTGGAAAAATGAGGGTGTGAATGGGAGATGGCAACTTATAAATTTTAAAAGAAAGATTATAATTTAAGAAAAATATTTTAAGAGGCTTCCAAGGCTAACTGATTCCCAATTAGCTACTAATTAAACCCATATTTCAAAACCCTAGAAAGTATGTAATTTATTTATTTACTATCCCAAATGGATTTGAAAATTTTTTTTTTATGAAAACAACTAGTCCTTCAATAATTTATTAAACAAATAATTTTATGATTTCAAGCCAATAATATTCGAAGCTAGAGTATTATATATATATCATTATTTATCTATTTAATTTATAAGAAATCGACATTTAGGAAAAATGATTTTTATAAAAGATTTTAAATCACCTTCTAAAATCAAACATTGTTCAAAATCTAATAAAATTTTCAAGGAGAAAATATTTTATAAACTTGATATTTAAAATAAATTAAAAATCTAATTATTTCGGAAATTTGGAAATCGGAGGTTACAAGTCTATCCACCTTAGAAAAATTTCGTCCTCGAAATTTAAGATCCTCAATATTTGCATTTACACATTATATTATTTCTATCAAAATTTAAATTTTAACCCAAATAATCATGAAGTAATTCCATATTGCTATTTCACAACCTTTCAAAAAATTTATAACATCATATTCCTGAAAATCTTCAAGTTTAAAATCAAATTCAAATGTTTATCATAATCTCCTCCAAAATTTAAGTTCGTATCTAAATACTCCAGGATTTTAATATCCAATCCTCCAATTGAAATCCAATCAATGCATATTTAAAAAATTTTAAAAATCTGTATCCCAAAATTTAAATTTTAAGCACTAATCCATCAATCATCTTACTCCTCTAACTCAAATTCAATTGATGCTTATTCAAATCTAAATCCTCATCCCGAGAATTGAATTCGACACTATTCCATTAACGATTTTATTTACTGATTTCCTTTTTCCTCAAAATACTCAACAATGCGATATTTACGGAATCTTAATGCAACATTCGTAATATAAAAATTTAAATTTCTATCTTGCAATCAAATGGATATAATGATAATTCCCTAAATTTTCTCAAATTTTAATAACCAATCTAATCGTATCAAGACCTTCCTAAAATCATTAAATCCTCAATTTTTTGCCCTGTGAATTTCTTAACTCTCTATTTAAGTTAATATTTATCCTCGGATTTCAATCATACCTCAATTTTCGTAAAATCAATGATCCATCACCTCTGTTATAACAATCCCTTGATTCTTTATTTAAATTAATGCTCATCCACAATTTAATCATCTTGTCCCTTTTTGTCAGTCATAACCTTGTCATAGATCTTTGCTATGGTCAAAACCCTAATGATCATGGTTTAAGAAAATTCTACCTACAGCCATGCAATCTAAGAAAAATATATAGGTCATGAATCTTTTGTCATGGTATTTCAGTCTCTGTTAGGGTGTACTACTAGTTATATTCTAACAATAAAATTATGAATACGAACTACAGCACTAGGGAAATCAATCAATCAAGAGACGGGAACATTAGGAAAAAGAAGAACCTGCTACCATATTACTTGTAGTATCTACTATCTCGAACAACACTTAACTCTAGCACATTCACTAACTAATTCCTATTCATGTACACTGGTACCCATATCAACTAATCATTAACCCACAAGATCCATGAATATATCCGTATTACACACACCTGTCTATTAATGCCAAAATCTGATACCAAAAACCTCTAACACGATTATAGGTCAATTGGTGCATGTAAAGTTTGATACCTCTATCTCTTTAGGTACCCTTGTTCTACTTCAGTACACCCACTGTTAGTTCTCGTTCCTACTACAATCGTCCATACTATTTGTTCTTATCACTCAAGTGCACACCAAGTGTAACACACCATACTAAGTACTACTCTTTCCAATACAACTTTAGATGGACACCCAAGTCAGTCTGCGGTGCCATCTCAATCATGCTCAAGTTATCAGATCCTTACACCTGTATATCATCTACTCATATATTAATATTCATATCTCTCATCTGCCATAAATTAATCCTCAAAATAATCATTTTAACTTCTCGATCAACTTAAAATAAATTGCATATACCTCCTCAAAGTCAGATACTCAACATCGAAATAAAAATTTTAATCATTTCTAAAATCTTTGTAGCCTTGACCATTTTTATTGAATCAATATTTGAAATCCTCAAAATTTTAATGACACAATCTCAACTTCTCAATAATTCTCAAAGTAAAAATTCATTTCCACTCTTTAATTTATAAATCCACCAATGTACATATCAGTGCTCACGGTCTCTGATACTCAAGGTGCACTTAATGCATCTAGTGTCTACAATTGTGTACTAAAATTGTACTGCCTGAATCACTTGTACTATTACCTCCAATGATCAAAGTTATCATCACCTGTATTTTCTTTCATGATTTCAATTTATGTCAACTGGTATATCATCCGATTATCATCACGCAGAGTGCTTACTATTTTGAGTGTCGTTCTCGACTAATCCTCGATATAGAATCATTAGTACCCTTGGTATGATATCGCAAGCTTCATTATTGTATCATCTCCTCAAACTTATTAAAACTTATGATTAGCTGTACCCTTTATAACACTCATATTTCTTATTCTCATGGGCAAGTATATGGTTCCTCATCTCGATTATTGTGTAGGTATTTCCCTGTAATCTTTTACAGCCTGTTAAACTAATCTGTGTTATGCTTCACCACTTTCATTACAAATTTCGATATTTCTCTACTCATGACACCTCATTTACTTTATGCGTATATATTTCCTTACCCTTGACACTTCCGATATCAATCATCAAATTGAACATCATGCTCCATTAATTCTTAACATAATTCCTTGATACCTAATTGTTTACATAGATCACTCAATTACATAATCATGATTATCCAGGACGGGTAATTGGCTCTGATACTAACTCTGAGAACTATCACTGATACTCTATACTCTCCTTCTACTCACAGTCTCTAATGACACTTATCCTAGAACCATTGTTACAAGGTACCATGCTATGGTTAACTCTAGATTAAGGCCTACTGCTCACATGTCCAACTAGGAAACACTTATAACTCACTAACAACACTCAACCAATACTAACACTCAAGACACAGCCATAATTACAAGTCACTAATTATCATACTTAATAAGGAATCCTCAAGGATAGGAGCTCAAAAAGTCTGAAGGTGTTTCTACTGCTAGCAACCAAAAAGGACGATGGAATAAAGTCTTGTATAACAGAAACAGGTAAGTGTTAAGATAATACTTTAAGAACCAATTTAAGATACAACCTGATAATCATACACGTCTATCCGAAATCATGACACTCATAATCCTCGCCATGCCAGTAAGCATAGATGCGATAAACGACAGGTTCCGTAACTAAGATATGCAACTCTATAATCATGTCATCTAGAATCTTCGCCACGCCAACCGGTATGGCTGCGAGAGACTCTAAGTTTCATAACTATAGTATGTACATCCAAGTCAGGTTCCTACGTTCTCGTTACCACAGCTAATATGGCTGCGATAAACTCTAGGGTCCATAACCAAAGTAGACGTTTTACCTTTCTCACTGTCCTCATCAACATATATCATCAGATGATACCGTAAAATTTAGTCTGTAAAATTCATCTCGGCATGAACTCAACTCTACAATGATACCAAGATTCTAATTTTAATAATTGATCAACAATAATCAAATTCAATATCAATGAGTGAGGACGGACGGAAACAAGGCGAAGGATTTAAAATTAGAAATTATAATAAGATTCTCAAGGGGTCGTCCCAGGAATCTCTCAAGAATTTTGTGATTGAGTATCCTCTCTCATCCTAGTATCCTATGTCCTATATTCTATAGCAGGCACGTAGTAGTACAACTATGATGTCGTACTACTACGACATCGCACCACTTGCAAAGTCAGACCTGCATGGGCCACCACTTAAAATGTGTCACGACCCGCACCCGGTTTAGGGGCACGAGTGTGTGGGTACGTCCAGCCTACGCTGCAGCATCGGCGGTAGAACGCTGTCTAGGTCATGTAACTATCTAATCAAATTCACATGAATATCCAACTCCATAAGGAGACGTGGATATCATAAAATAATGCTGGAAATACTCAATCATATAAACTAAAGCACGATGAGATATCAAGGCAAGCAAGGAAATATAAGACATCAAAAAACAAGTAGCCATACCTGCAATCAGTAACATCCAATCCTCAAGTGTCAGAAACAAGTCCACTAAGGTCACAGTCTGGAAAAATGTTTTCCAGTCAGGAAGGAGCAAAGTACATCTCTAAATAGCAGTTCTATATTAATGATATAAACTATGTAGCAGTTCTAGATGGAAATATACGAGATGCATGTATAGATACGAGAAATGTACAATAAAGGAAATACTGGAAATACTGTAAGTAAACGCAGGAAAAGAAACAATATGCCAACGAGCAGAATCCTATGACTAAGTGTGTGAGTACTAGCTTTAACATGTGATCGGCTTGGGAACTTGATCAGGCTGATTACATGTAATTAGCTATGATTCATGTAAGGTCAGGCTAACCGTTGGTTAGCTATGATGCATGTAGAGGTCAGGCTAATCACACGTAACAGCTATGAAGCATGTAAATGGTCAGGCCGCACCCGACGTGAGATATGGGGTGAGCTATGATGCATGTAGAGTTGGATATGATCACATATCTATACTAAAATACTCCCCACCCCCGACTGGTATAGTAGATCCAATCATGGTACGCTATGGCACGGGATTCCCTAGGGAGGTAGCAAATCTCCTCGGGTCTCTGTGTCTGTACATGCACAAGATAACAAGGAACAAGTCTTGTACAAGCTACACCATGAATAAGGAATAACATCTCATGACGAGATCCGTGTATACCAATCCGTGTAACCAACGTGTCAAGAGCATGGATATCTACACTAGATACAGTGAACATAGGAGATATCATAAATTAGAAACTAATCAGAGAATGTACTCGCCTTGGGTCCTTAGCTGTCAATACCAATGTCCTGTCCCAGAGTATCGTCTGGAGAATCCGACAGTCCTATAAACATATAATAATATCACTTGTATCAGATGCTACACTAACACACAATAGAAATACACTGGCCTCAGGGCTATGCCAGGCATGGCTCTAGTCAACTAGGGTCATCTAGTAGGGATACGTATATAAATACATATTTACACTCAGAGTATATACCAATAAATACGTATATAATATGTATATAAGTGTCTATTAGTAATTGTACAAAATATGTATATGTGTATATACACTAAATAGATGTATATAACTATATACTTATATACCAAAATACATATTTGTATATATATCAATCAAATATTTATATATATATATATAACTAATCAGAGAATGTACATAATGCCACACTTCTCAAGGTGATCCCAAATGAAGTAGCAGTTAGTTCCAATAAGTCCGGAGCAGTCCCAATAGCTAGAAACTATATAAAGAAGTCCAAGATCGGAGTTCGGCACAAAAATCGAGATAAGGATACCAGGCTAATAAGAGAAAGGGTCGTTTGTTCGTTATTAAGGTAACACCTTAATTTATGAAAAATCATTTCAAAATTATTTTGAACAATAATTACAAGTAAAAGTTTATTTATAAAATTTAGAATTTACGTAAAAGCCAATATATTTTTATATCTATAGTAAAATCGGCTACTAGTCCAATAAACAAATTTTGAACTAATTTTTATTGTTGAAACTATATTTTTAATTAACAATATAAACCCCAAGATTTATCATTTTTTTTTTACATAATCAAAACCCTTATAATTATTACGCAACTACTAATTACACAAAAACTAACTAATTGCATATTAATATAACCAAATCCTTATATATAATACATAACTAAATTTTACACATAATAATTAACTAAATTCATACATTATAAACAATAAAACTAATTATATTCTAATTAACTAAACTAATTACATGAAATTACTAAACTAATTATATATAAACTAATTGATTAATTAACTACTGATTAATAATAATTAACTAACTAATCTAATATATAACTAAACTAATTAAATTACCAAAACTTCAGTCTCTGAATCGAAGAAAGGGGGGAAGAGGGAAAGCTCACCTGGGGGGTTTCCCGACGTCGACGGAGGAGGTCCGCCGGGTCTCACGATGGTCGGTGGTCGAAGCTCGGTGGCGGATCTGCTGTGGCGACGGTCGAACTCGGCGGCGGCAGCGGAGCTCGACGACGGATCGGCGGATCTGCTGTGGTCGGTGGTCGACGTTCGTCTCGGGCGGCGACGGTGGAAACTCGAGAGCGGCGGCGGTGGTTCGAGGAACCGGTCGAAGACCTAGGCGGTGGATCTAAGCCAGATCAGCAACAGGACGGCGGCGACGACGTCGGCTCCGGTGAGGAAAGTGGCTGATGGGTGACGCAAGGTCGAGGCGGATCTGTTCGTCTCGAGGCCACAGGCGCTCGACGCCGAGGAGGGGATCTCAGCCGCCGGCGGTAGGTCGAGATCTAGGTTAGGGTTTTTGAATTCTGCGAATCGTGTCGGTTTGGATCGTATCCGGGGCTGGACACGATGGGTGATGTACGGTGGTGGATGTGTCCGAGGCTGGACACGGGGATTGGGTGTACTGTGGTGTGGGGGTTGTATCCAGATGGTGTCGGACACGAAAATTGTAATATTGTAATAACTGGACACAGAAAAATGAATGGATACGATAGGACACCCGGGGTCGGACCCGAGGCCATCACGGCTGACACGTAAAGCTGGACACATGGACACGAGCACACAAAAATGGTGATGGCTTGTTGGCTTGTGGAAATTTGTGAGGGCTAGCTAGGGTTTCTTGGGAATGGTGTGGGTGAGAGACTTTAAATAGGAAGAGAGGGTGTGGGATAAAGGGTGAGGATTGGCCCAATAATGAATGGCCCAGATTATATATAAATGAGTTTTTCATGTGGAAAAATGAGGGTGTGAATAGGAGATGGCAACTTATAAATTTTAAAAGAAAGATTATAATTTAAGAAAAATATTTTAAGAGGCTTCCAAGGCTAACTGATTCCCAATTAGATACTAATTAAACCCATATTTCAAAACCCTAGAAAGTATGTAATTTATTTATTTACTATCCCAAATGGATTTGAATTTTTTTTTTTATGAAAACAGCTAGTCCTTCAATAATTTATTAAACAAATAATTTTATGATTTCAAGCCAATAATATTCGAAGCTAGAGTATTATATATATATCATTATTTATCTATTTAATTTATAAGAAATCGACATTTAGGAAAAATGATTTTTATAAAAGATTTTAAATCACCTTCTAAAATCAAACATTGTTCAAAATCTAATAAAAATTTCAAGGAGAAAATATTTTATAAGCTTGATATTTAAAATAAATTAAAAATCTAATTATTTCGGAAATTTGGAAATCGGAGGTTACAAAAATCTCAAAATATCTCAAAAGTCAAACTTCATCCGCCGGATGGATTTTTCGTCGGTATGCTGCGGAATGCCGATGATAATCCGGTCAGTGAAAAAAAGTTACAATTTTGAGAGAATTTTGAGATTCCACGAGAACCAATAAAGCACAGTACAAAGCATAAAATATGTATCCATAAACCGATACAGATACTGTGAGACGGGCCTCATAATTTCATTCCCTATGAAGTGTGATACTTGATGTGTAATAGAAGGTGAGTAGTGTAGTATGAGGGGTATCACAACAGTCCTTGCTGCAGAATAGTAGTGTGCTAATGTGAGTGAGTATACTAGAGCTAGTGGGTGTTCATGTTTGCAGAGTGTTCTTGCAGCAACTGAGGTGAGTGTTAGGACTAGATGGGGGTGTGTTCATGTGCAGGAAGTGCTGCATAGAGCAGCAACTTAGTGTAGAATTTGAATTTGAGGAGAGCAACAAGTTTAGGATTCCACCTGAGAGTAGTAAAGTTTACACTTGTGTACATAAGAGAGAGTGTCAGTGAGCACATAGTGGCAACACATAACAGGTTCTAGGTGTAGGGTGTGTAGTGGTATCAGAGATTAGAGTGTGTATATGCATAGGTTGTGTGCGTGTTGAGTGTTTGGTATGGTTGTCAGTATCTTAGTGTAGGAGTTGAGCATCGTTATTACTTGGATGTGTTAGTTTCCTAGATGCTCATGTGTGTATGTGTGACACATGAGGATAGATGAAGAATCAAGGGGTAGTGTGATGAAGAAAGTACAACAAGGAGAGGTAGCAAGCCAACGCTCAGACCTATGCCTGTGCACAGGTAAGAAGTGTGAACTTAGTGTCTTGTGTACCCATGGGAGTGGTGATCTATGTGGAGTATTAGAATTAGGGGATTGTGTACCATGAGTGATGGTGTATCATTTGAGACTTGGTATCAAGGTTAGAGTGGTGAGGTGATTATTTGAGGATTGCAGTAAGAAGGATGTTCACAAGTGGTAGCAGCATTGGTACTGGTTTGCAGTGCCTTCAAGGCAGCAATTTGGTGTAGTAGTAGTTGTATCAGTAGAGTGTTGGTGTTGGCATAGTATTGGGGGGATGGTCGGGCATTGAGTTCAAGGGTGTGCAATGGTTGCACTGCATATTAGGATCTCTGGAGTGAACTTGTTCAGAGTGTAAGTCTCGGGTAGGACTGTTATGAGGAAAGTGTAAGGAGTTAGATTGATGGTACCAATGCACTAGTATCAACAAGGGGCTATGCAGGTAGAGCAGTAGTAGCATGCTGCACCAGTTGCTACTAAAATGTTGGAAGGGTACCTGGGTAGTTAATAGCATCAATATGTTGTTACAAGGAATAGGGGGTCCAGTACTTGGTAAAGGGAGTGTATCGGGTCTGTGGAGTATGGAGAGTGGGGTGTGTCTACTAGAGTATTGTGTGTGTGTGTGTGTGTGTGTGTGTGTGTGTGTGTGTGTGTGTGTGTTTGTTTATGTTAATACCTGAGTGTATCAGTAAAAAAGTAAGGGAAAGTTGATAAGTGTGTATAGGTGATTAGATATGTATGGAGGTCTAGGACAAATAGAAGGTGAGACTTGGTTCCAACATCAAGGGGAAGAGGATGTTTGGTTCAGTGGTGACAGTGCACAAGTAGAAGGAGGTCTATTGCTGACCTGGGAGCAGTGACAAGAGAGTATTCAGGTTACATGGGAAAAGTGCTCAGGTTATATGTAAGGGATGTGTGCCAGTTGAAGACCAAGGTATCAGTGGAAGTTAGAGTAAGAGTAAGTTGGTATAGAAGGAGGGTTATAGTGTGTATCAAGTTAAAGGTGGTATTAGAGTGAGATATGAGTGAGTTAAGGTGCTATGAGATGAGTCATGGGTTAAGGTATAAAAAAGTATAGCATAGGGTATTTGAATTGATACTAAGAGTATGGGTACTAATGAGCATGAGTGTCTGTGAGACGAGTGCCCTGCAAATTTAGTGTATAAGTAGTGAATATTATTGTGTGGAAGTAGATATTAGGGTATTTGCTATAATTGTTATCTGAGTAACAGTTATAATTAGTATGGAGGTATCCATGAAGGTGTAAGAGTATCAGTTAGAGTGTTAGTTAGAGTTGGGCAACTAGTATATCAGACATAAAAAGATTCATGGGTCAGATATGGGGTATAATTGTATTACATACTATATAGATATATATATATATATATATATAACAGGGTTGAGTATAGAGTACCAGTTAAGTTGGGTATTGGGAACTTAGTATCAGTATTGGTGCTTTGGGCAAGGTAATAAGATGAGTGTTAAGGGTTGGTCTAGGTATTGAGTTGATACCAAGGTAGGGATATTGATGCCTAGGTACTAGTGTTAGGTAAAAGTGTACACCAAGATATCAAGTGAGGATTTTAATATCAAGTTATAGATATTGACTAAGGTAATTTAGCTAAGATACTAGTTATATAGAGTCTATATATAATATGATAACTAGTATAATGTATTATCTAGTATAGTTAATATTCACTAGTACTAGTTGTATTAGCTAATATACCTTAAATAATAGCAAGGTATAACTAGTATGAACATAGAATCAGAGTATTGACCTAGTTGACACCTAGAAATGACTTACAGACCTAGTATCAAGCTAGTATATCATATTTATAATTCCAAAATACTGTTTTGACTTGTAATTCATATTTAGGTCGTTGAGACACCGAGACAAACACTGTAGACATTCATTGCTCTGGACTACAGGCGAGTACATTCTTTGATAGTTCCTATTATTTGATATTGACTATGATTTATGTTTTATAGTATTGCTTTACCTGATTCCTGACACGCTGGATACACAGATTGATATTGTATGGATTCATTGTCTTGATATACGTGGTGTCAAGCCTATTGACTTTTCTAGACTAATGAATTACTAGAATAATATATTTCTGGCCTATTGACATTTCATGGACTATTGAGATTATTTATGTCTGGACCTGGATCTATGAGTACTAGTCGGGCAGGAAAATACCTAGGAGACGTGTGAATATACCCCTTATATTCCATTGTCTGACTGTAATAATAGCAACTACATACGACATATGTGGTTTGCCAGAATTTACCCTTAGCCGTTCGTTCTTTTCTCTCTTAGGTTTTCTCTCCCTCTCCATAGGCAAGTACACCTTGCATGAGAAACAGAGAAACCCTCTATATTATTGGTCTATTTTGTTTGTTGTGTGATTCTCATTATGTTTAGTACTTGGAATTTTTTATTTTGATGGATGGATTAGCCTAGGTCTACATTTTTAGTTAGAGCTTTTATGGGTTTTATGAGTTTCCTTGGATTTGATATCTAAAACGTTATTGTTTTCAAAAAAAATATGTGTTCTATCTTGAGGAGCATTTGATTATAAGTGATTTAGAACTTTAGTTTGATAGATTTGGAGTTCGTACGAGGTTTCTATGGAGAAAACAAAATTTGGATTTCGGAGTTTCCGCCATTGCCGAACCTGCTGTTGGAGAAGACGAAGTTCATGCGGCTGGAGTAGCATGCGGCCTGGAGGAGCATGCGGCCTGGAGTAGTATACGGCCGACAGTCCATGCGACGTCTGTCTCGTGCATCTAGTTGGTGCATGCGGCTTAGCTATTTTATTTGGATATTTCCTTGTTCTATATGGTTGACCTTAACAATTGTTGTGATTGATCCTAGGGAAGAATGGATTTAGTGACCTGACCTTGTGCTAGATATGATCATATGCTAGGAATTGACTATATCATAAATGACTAACCAACTATGTGCATAACATGAGCTATGTGTTCCAATGCGATCAAGATTTATGTGACACATTAATTAGTTGGCAATTGACTCGAATACTTGTATCTATGCTGATACAATTATCTACGTGCTATGTGTTACATGATCAATGTGCACTGATGTACGACATAACTTGCTACGTGCTATGTGATTACATATTTATGGTTGTGCATCGAGAATGTCTCATATACTACGCGATATATGATATCATTATATTATTTCCCCACCATGGGTATGGTATGTGGGTCAACTACCAAAGTGTGGCTAGAACTTGTTGTTTGTTGTATCACGCTTGGGTGAATCCAGTTTGAGCTATAAATTGACAAAGTGGATTCATATTTAGCGTAGACCGTACTATAGTACGACATATATGAGGATTGACCATGTGACCACGCCATGTGATTCCCAATATAACCATGGGGTTAATCTAGGAAACTAAAACTGGTAGAGCATTGGGAGGGATGAAATTCTGAGATCGAGCACATTAGCCACCTTAGACTATCGTCATGACATGCAAGGCTGACCCCTATGGATATTGGTCACGTCCGCACTAGTGGACGACAATATCTGAATACTTATACTGTATAATATGTTCTATGTGATCTAAGCATGGTGGCTAACGAGGGACCGGTGCATAATATATAATGTGCTATATGTATACTATAGCTCGGTTAGCCCCGCTAAATAGCTCACGATCTGAGAATTTCTTTATGCATCTGTTCTGAGATAACCCAGACTCCACAATAGTACGCCGTACAAGTGATTGCCCATTATAATTGGATTTGATTGTGATTGTATTATTTTGTTAGTAGTTTAGGGACATGTACTATCATAGTGTGATGGTTCAATCCTTATCCTTGTTTGGTTGTAGGGTTGGCCTGTTATGCCTAGGATAGACATGGACCAAAGCCATAACACGGAACCTATTTTATACCTATCTATTATTTGGAATTTATTTCTCCATTTCGTGCTTTCCTTGTGGTACTTTCTGTTTTGGGTCTAACCCAACTGGTTTTATATGGCCAGATTTTGAGCCAGTTCCAGAAGATCCAGCTTATTTTCCCTTCCTGATGACACACACCAGACGAAAGGCCACTGAAGGGCACGAGTGGGTTTCTTCTTCCCTGCTCGTTATTACATATTTTACTCTTTTTAGCGTTTAGCCACTGGCACCTGTTAGCCGGCAAGTCTGGACATTTAGTTTTTGTTACATTATTGTAATTAATCAGACTACAGCTGATCATGATCGTGTACTTTTTCTACTCTGCCAGCTTTTTCTATTTTTGCATAACTGGTTTCTATAATGTTTTGGCAGGGCAATTGGGATGCATTACTTTCTTGTCTTATATATTCTTTGTTTACTACTTTTTACTTGATTGGTTGAGACAATAAATATTCTTTGTAACCTTAGGTGACTTGATTGTAGTATGTACCCCCTTGTCTAGTTACAGTCATGATCGTCGTACGACGTATAGTACCTTGTATGGGATAGCTGGTCATGTCCTTCTCCGTATTCCGGTACTGGGGCATAACAAGGTTTTAGTGGTGGCCCATGCAGGTCTGTGTTTTCAGACTTGTGGGGTGTTATGGTTATAGGAGTCTTAATCAAACATGTGCCTTTGAAATCCTGAATTTGTTCTTCTCGAAGCCATGCTTGACTATCGAATCAATTATTTCCTTGATCGTTTCCATTTTGTTCTTGATGTTTATTGTCTTTTTCTTTAGGGCTTCTTCTGTTGCTAGAGCAGCAGGCATGGTCGAACAGGGTTTCCCTGGACAACAACTGGAGGTAGCACCTCTCAAAGTCAGATTTAGATAGAGCCAGTAGTTGAGCAAGCTTGTACGATGGAACCAGAATTGGACACATTGAACAACTAACACCTGAGATCCCCATACCCCCCAGTAGTACCAGCAGTACCAGCGGTACTTGACACTTCGGCATTATTAGAGATCCTCCGGGGAATGATGCTACCCAGCAGCATCAGATGGCAGTACAACAACATCAGCTCTTTCAACAACAGGAGCAGAATGACTTGTTGAGTCAGGACTTACAAACAGCTCTGGAGAGAGGCGGAAGAACTGATTCTGGGGCGTCGGTCAGATTTTGCCGATTTAACCCAAGATACTTCGACGACACGGAGGACGCCATCACGGCAGATGCATGGCTCCAAGACATTAAAGTTATTCTGGCGGCGTCAAAGGTTTCGGATGATGATCAAGTTGACTAAGTCTGACTGTAGCTTCAGGACCTTACTCGTGATTAGTGTGCATCTGTAAGGGTTGGCTTGAGGCATCCTATCTCTTGGAACAGTTTGAGGAATCAATTTTGGACTAAGTATTTTGGAGTTGTAGCATAATATGAGCCCCAGCAGAGGTTTATCAGTCCCAAGCAGGCCGATCGGACTGTAGATGGATATGCAGCCGAGTTCTGCAGGCTGAGTAGATTTACTCTGACTATGGTGGCTACGGAGTCGGACAGAGCAATAAGGTTCCATCAGGGGCTTTACCTGGAGATTTTACAGCTGGTAGAGGGGCACGACTACCAGACTTATAAGGAAGTATTGATAGCAGCTAGGAGGCACGAGCTGACCATATAGAGATTGTCAGCTAGGACAATAGGCCAAAAGAGATCTCATGCTCAGATTGGAGGAGGGGCAGCACCCCGAAAGTCAGCACCATTTCCTAGCGTTCGTATCTATGACTCAGTATCGTAAAGGACGACGAATTCAACAACAGTTACAGCTCGACAGCAGCCGAGGCAACAACACCAGCAGCAACAGCATCAGGGGATGCAAGTGGGTTATACCTACTGTAGCAAGGAAGGTCATACTAGAGACATATGCAGAGCGGCGAATAGGATTTGCTTAAGGTATAGTGATCTGGGTCATAAGATTATTAATTTCCCGATGATGCAAAGGCAAGGAGGGCTGGCTCAGCAGTTTCTGGCACTACCAACACCAGGGGCATTGCCAGAGAGGTTGAATATACTCACTGCTAATGGGCTCGTAGAAGTTAGTAGAGTGTGTGTAGCATGTCCAATCATAGTGTGCGGGCGTTTATTACCCGCCAAGTTGATCTAGTTCCCTATGTATAACTTTGACATTATTCTAGACATGGACTGGCTGAGAGACAGTCATAATACGATAGATTTCCATAGGGGTAAAGTGTTATTTAGTATCCCAGGCATGAAAGAATTCATCCTTGAAAGACTTATGAGAGACTAGTATGAAGACAGAGTTGCAGCAGTAGTAGAAGAAGAGCGGATTCCCGAGGTAGTCCAAGATTTTCTAGATGTCTTTTCCGATGAACTTTCAGGTTTACCCCCAGTGAGAGATATGGAGTTTTGCATAGAGTTGATTCCCGTAGCAGGACCAATATCTTGTAAGGTCCACCAGATGGCACCATCAGAATTAGACATCATGTACCAATACTTAGAAGAGCTGAAGGCAAAAAAGTTTATTCGAGCCAGTGGATCACCTTGGGGAGCGCCATTGGTTGTAGTAAAGAAGAAGGATGGGTCATCACGGTTATATATCGACTACAGGCAGTTGAACACAGTAACAGTAAAAAAAAAGTACCCATTACCAAGAATTGATGATTTATTTGATCAATTGAGCAAGGCTAAGATTTTCTCTAAGATCGACCTCTGATTGGGGTATCATCAAGTAAGAGTTCGGGAGTAAAACATATCCAAGATAGCATTTAGGTCTTGATATGGACATTACAAATTCTTAGTTATGCCATTCGGACTAACTAATGCTCCAGCAATATTAAAGGATCTGATGAATCAGATTTTTATGCCATACTTGGATCAGTTCGTGGTGGTATTTATAGATGATATTCTCGTATATTCCAGTAGCAAAAAGGAGCATAAAGAGCATCTTTGGAAGGTCTTACAGATTCTTAGAGAGCACCAGTTGTACGCAAAGTTTAGCAAGTGCGAGTTTTATTAGATCACGTATCATTCTTGGGTCACATCATCTCAGGAGCAGGAGTGGAAGTAGATCCAAGGAAGCTTGACGCCATAGAAAGTTGGCTAGTTCCAAATACATTAGCAGAAGTGCATAGTTTTCTCGGCTTGGCAGGATACTACAGAAGATTTGTGTTAAATTTTACAAAGATCTCAGTACCATTGACTAGGTTGACATGCAAGGAGGTTACGTTTTATTGGTCAACAGAATGCCAGGTAGCATTCGAGGAGTTGAATAAGAGATTAATTTTGGCACCAATCCTCACGCTTCCAGTAGGTTCCTGAGGGTTTACAGTGTATTGTGATGCATCTGGCAAGGAACTTGGGTGTGTATTAATGCAACACGGAAGGGCTATAGCTTACGCATCACGTAAGCTTCGAGATCATGATCAAAACTATCCAACGTACGACTTGGAGTTTGCGGCAGTGGTATTTGCACTTAAGTTTTGGAGACACTACTTATATGGCGATCGGGTAGAAATATTCACGGACCACAAAAGTCTGAAGTATGTATTCACTCAGATGGACTTGAATATGAGGCAAATAAGGTGGCTATAATTAATAAAGGACTATGATGTGGAACTCCAGTACCATTCGAGCAAGGCTAATGTAGTAGCAGACGCCCTTAGTAGGAGAGACAGTGCATTCGTGTTGACATCACAGCGATATATCCTAAAAGATCTTCTAGAAATGGATATAGAGATAGTACTGCCACAGGACGTAGGAGTTTGGCTATTTTACAGATTAATCTACTTTGGTTGAGAGGATTAATGCAGCTCAGACAGAGGATCCGAAGGTCCCGAAGCTTCAGGCAGAGTGTGAGTCTGGTCTACGGAAGGAGTTGGCGATTCATGCGAATGGAATGTTAAGATTTGGAAATCGTCTTTGTATACTTAGTAGAGATATCCGACATGAAGTTAAGACCGAAGCACATAGTTTTCAGTACTCAATTCACCCAGGAGGCACCAAGATGTATCAAGACATCAAGCAACACTTTTGGTGGAATGGAATGAAGTAGAAGATAGCACGGTTTGTCTCTCAATGTCTGATATGTCAACAAATAAAGGCCAAAAAGCAGAGACCGACAGGATTATTACAACTTGCTTCCTATTCCGGAGTGAAAGTGGAAGCATATCATAATGAACTTTGTAACTAGTTTACCTAGAGCCCCGACTGGTCGAGATGCAGTTTGGGTGATAGTGGACCGTCTCACGAAAGTGGCTCACTTTATTCCTTTTCGGGTTGGACAGTCTACAGAACAGTTGGCAGAGATATACATGCGATAAATAGTGAAGCAGCACGGGGTCCCAGTAAGCATAACTTTGGATCGAGACACCGGATTCACTTCTCAATTTTGGAAGAGCCTGCATCAGAGTTTGGGCACCAAGTTGAGATTCAGTACCACTTACTATCCTCAAAAAGACGGGCATCGAAAAGAACCATCCAGACGTTGGAATATATGCTATGAGCTTGTACCTTGGACTTTGGCGGGTCTTAGAAAGATCATCTTCATCTAGTCAAATTCTCATATAATAATAGTTATCAAGCATGCATTCAGATGACTCCCTTTGAGGCACTATACAGAAGAAAGTGCAGGTCACGTTGGCATGGGATGACATCGGTGAAAGGAAACTATTTGGCCCAAAAATGATCACACAAACAGTGGAAGTTGTCAAGAAGATTAGAGAGCAGCTTTGGGTTGCGCAAGATCGACATCGACATTGGGCAGATCAGCATCGTAGGCCTTTAGAGTTCTCTATCAGCGACCATGTGTTCTTGCAAATTTTGCCAATCCATGGAGTCATAAGATTTGGAGTTCGCGGGAAGCTTAGTCTGCGATACGTCTATAAACCCCATATTTTAAAATATTATATTTAATTAATTAATCAATTATTGAGTTTATTTATATTATTTCGTAGTAATTAGAAAATATGATTTATTTATTTAATTACCTAGGTAAATATTTATTTAGAGTTTTACACAAAAACTACTATTTTATTTTAGGAGTATTGGTAGAAGAGTAATAGATATTTTTAGTATTTAATTTGGATACAAATATTTTTATTATATACCTTAAATATATGCGTAAATAATAAATAGTTATTAAATAATAATAATAATAAATAGTGTAATAATAATAATTATAGTAATATTAATAAAAATAAAAGAAAAAAGAGTAAAAGAGTAAAAAAAAAGAAAAAGAAAAGAAAAGAAAAATACTAAAACTATTAACCAAATAATTAAAACCCTAAACTATTAACCCTTAAGCTAAAAAAAACTTTAATTACTAATCTCCCCCTAATCAACTAAACCACCCCCTGCTAACCCCATCCTGCGGCCCAGAGACCCCTGCGCGCCTCACCCGCGGATTCCGTCCCCCCTCTCTCTCTCGATCTCTATATATAGCCATATATAATGATTTGATCCCCAAACCCTAACCCTACTCTAACCCGGCACCGACCTCGACCTGATAACACCGTGCCGTAGTCCAGCCACCGTGCACCACCGGCCGGTCGTCAACCGCGTTCGCGACCGCGAGCACCCCACGCAGAAAACTGCAGCGACGAACCTTCCTTCCCGCGCTGATTCCCGCCTCCTCGCTCAACCAAATTCAGATTCGTCTTCACTGGTATGATCATCACCTATCTATCTTCCAACTCTGTGTTTTAGTTTCCTCTGATCAGCGCTAAACCCTAGGTAAAAATTGAGACCAAGTTAGAGAAAAACCACAACTTTTAATTTCAGAAAAACTACTGCAATGACCCATGTTTAAGGACTCGTATCTCCCATCCCAGAGATCCAAACTTAGATTTTCTTTTTGCTATGTGAAGACCACCTAACCAAGATTATTTTCTGTTAATTAGATTAATTTATTTGGCGTTATATGCATAATTAAATTGGGTTAAAAATCATGAAAAACTATTTTTGGAACCTTCAAAATTTGCGATACGGAGCGCGCCCCGCCAAACGAAACTGCCCCGTCGTGTATTAATTGCACCTAAAGGCGCGTATGGTATGTCCAGACGTGTGGGCTTTCACGAAAACAGATTTGGACGCGTGTGCGCGTCAGAATCAACCCGTATCCGCAAAAAGTCCCAATATCGTGACTTTTGCAAAATACTGTACCATTTAGTGTACGCTCGTCAAAATACGACAAAACTTGCGCCATTGGATTTGTGGTATTACACTGGTACTGTGACCCAAGTTTCACGCGATTCTAAGACAGTTGACCAAGTCGCCTATTTGTGGGCCCCACGGTTGACGTTTTAGGCGAATTTGTGTTCGGCTCATCGGAATCCAAAATTGGACGTACCATTGAGTTTATATTGACGTTTAGAATTTGTTTGACCTATAATTTATCCCTTTTAGAGACCTTTACCCCTGACACGCTTTTCGGTGCAAAGTGGGCCACATGTGGACCCCGTTTTGACCCAAAATTACCGTTTTGCCCCTGTGTCCAAATTGGATGAAAGGGTAGTGTTTTCTAGATATCTCGCTTATTCTAGGAATGTTGGTGATATTTATTTTAGCATCCGGAGACTTTAATTCTGAGGCCGTAGTTTCTGATCCTGTGTGCTTGACTCCTAGACGTTACACTTTGCAGCTCTCTTGCCAGGCAAGATACCTTGCCAAATTGCTTATAGTACTTTGCATGCTTATTATATTTTATATATTCATTGCATGTGTATTTTCTTTCGGACATAATTATATACTATATATATGTTGACATACACTTGACACATAGTATCATGGGAGGGAAGGACAATCAGTAGGCGTATGTGTAGCGCCCCGTTCTTCCGGTGCGGAGAGCGCGGCTAAGAAACACAAGACGGTATCGTTCGATCGGGATAGATTGAATTAAGAACTCGTCCTCGTTATGGATTTGTTTCTTCGGAATCGATTCCCATATTCAGTGGACCGCGCCCCAAGGATCGGCTTAGCGGCAGAGTCAGGAGGGACCTCTCCGCTGCTATCTTTTAATTGCCTCAGTTTTCGATGTCACTTGTTTCTTTCGTGCTTTGAGTTGGTTTTGGGATTTGCTTATTTTTCTTGAACGGTTTTGATGGTTTTCATTATTTTCGTTCATTGAACTTCACTTCAATTCCGAGATTGGAAAGAGTGGAAGGAGTATTGATCGAGCTGTTCGTGATGCAGGTGAACGAGCAGTAGGCGGCTTGCGAGCGGAGTCGTGAAGCGCCTCTTTCCTTCTCCTTTCCTTCCAACCAAGTGAGTGGCTACAAACCCGATTAGCTAGCCCTGCTTCCAGTCTTCACATCTAATAATCCGCATTCTTCCTTGCCCCGATCAAATGATACCAAGTAATAATAAAAGAAACCAAGATAAAAGAGAATAGACTTGGTTCATTATGCTTGTCAATAACTTCATGAACGGATACTAAACTGCATGCTTGTTCGTTTGGAAATAAATCATGAATTATTGCTTGTCTTGTATAATTGCTTGTCTAGTACTCTTGTTGCCTCAAAAGCATGAACTGTTAACTAAGTAAACATATTGTTCGATCATGGACAACTTGTGCACAAGGTCATTGGTTCCTGCGGATGGTCGCTGGGGCACTGGCACCGATCCGGTCCGAACGGAACTCTATTTTATAGTCCATTGTGCTGGACGGGGTTGCATGTAGCGCTCCTTGTTCATTCGTTGCATATCATTCCCGCCAGTGACTAGTGTCCATTGTGGCATCACGCCAAGTGATCTCTTGTATATTTAAACCTGTTGCAAACTAACTTGTGTCTTCGTGGCAGGGAAGGCATGGTAAGTATTGTGTAGGTGATTCAGACGGTCAGGTAAAATCCACCGAATGGTGGCACATTCATTTCAGTAAATTCTATATGCTGCTTACTTGTAAATGAACTAAGGCAAGATAGAAACCCATAAAATATGCATGCTTCATTAAAACAACGTGTTGATTGGCATAGTCAGGCTAGCTCGCCTTCACCAGTATGATTCGACATGCTGACCCTCGTTGAAACAGGTTCTCCGCACCAAGGCGAACCGAGCGAGGAGCCAAAGTCGTCTTCCCGATCCAGTCCAGCTGTTGGCGCATCTTCACCGCGCCCTCGAAGCCTTTTGAAGTCCGAAGCTGCAACTCTTCATACACAAATGCAGCTCCGTGGCAAAGCTATCCTCCAGCCTGGAGGTCTTTATCATTTTGAGTTTATAAAGGGATGTAATGTACAGGACTGCTATCTCATTTTGAGTCAACACTTTTGTAAGCCGTTCGGCATATTAGCTGACTCGTTCAGGAGTTTGTAATAGATGTTCATTATCAATAAAGAGAACTTTTCCATGTTTCAAATCTGTGTTTCAATTTATCTGCGTACTCTGAATATGTGCTTGCTATGCAAAATACTTTAGCCTTGTGCGGGCGCAACCCCAGGCCCGCACGGCATCACGATTCGGGGGACGCCCCAACGATTCTATGGAATCGGGTCGTGACAGTATGGGCTATAACCACTGTGGTAAATCGTAGTATCTAGCACGCACTACGGTAGTGTATTGCGCTGGTCGCTACCCCCGAGGTATGTCGATTTCTGATGTCCCTGCCATATGTGTGAGTTGTGAGAATTATATCGAGTAGCCTACCCATGCCCATACGTCAAAAAGTTGTCCTCATTATGCATTCATATAGATTGTCTTGTATAGCGTACTTATATATTTTTCGTCTATTTATGCATGTTTTACTGTATTCAATTGGCATGCTTCTATGTATCTTTTTACGTTCCTCTGAGGACCTGGTCCCTTTCCAGGTGTAGACGATCTTGACTATTCGCAGGAGCACGGATCAAGACTTACTACTTATCTCTTCCGAGGAGGTCTTACCTTCTAAGCATCTTTGATTATCTCTAGCGATGGATCGCTTTGCTGATACCTTTATATCATCATCTTATTTTATATTGGAGATTTATCCTCCTTTCTTATTTTAGTATTGATATAGTCATTGGTAGTGGATTTGTCTCCACCCGACTATTATTTTGGATTATTCAGACTCATTATTCTAGTTTAGTTATTTCTTTTCTGTGATTTGTTGTGTGGATGAGATTAGTATTTCTGTGACTTGTGACTATATATATACCACATATGAGTTAATATTCATATTACAGCGTACGTATGTATTATGGTATCCATATATTGGAGTTGCCATATACATACAGCTGGCATGCTTACGTATTCCTAGTCCTACGTATTTTGGGACTGAGGCATGACAACGTCGGTCGGTTCAATATTCTTGAGAGGGTAGGCGATGTTGCTTATAATCTTGCCCTTCCGCCTTCGCTACGTGAGGTACATGATGTATTTTATGTGTCTCAGTTGAGTAGGTATATTCCAGATCTGAGTCATATCCTCGATAACTCTGAATTAGTCGTTGGTACCGACTTACTTACGAGGAGCAACCCGTATCCATATTGGACCGAAGGAATAAGGTTCTCAAGAACCGGACTATGTCTCTTGTCCGGGTTGCCTGGGGCCATCACTCTCTAGGAGAATCGACGTAGGAGCGCGAAGACGACATTCGATCCCGGTATCCGCACATATTCGATTCATAAGGTATATTCTTTCTTACGCTTTCATATCTCAGATTCTGTAATCATTGATCACCTATGTGTTGTGATGTTGCTTTGTGTAAACTCCCTTACCCAAAATAGGTATTTGTGTATATTTTATATTATTATATTTATTATAGATGTTGAATTTATTTAGAGTATTCTCTTAGTTAATTAGAAAATAATTTTTTTAGTATATTTACTTATATAAATATTCATTTAGAATTATTTTAGGTTATTTTAGATTTTTGGAGATTTTTCTAGAATTTTTGGTAATTAAAACTTAGAAAACATAAATTTCTAGGACTTCTATGATTTACTATACGACCATACTTGCATGTCGTTCCTACCAAATATTTATTTTAGTTTAAAATATTTAATTATATTTTTTTGTAATTTATTTAGAATTTTAAGAAATTTATTTAGATTTTAAAATTATTTAGGATTTATTTGGATATATATAGTCTTAATATTAGATAGATGCTAATTTAGTGTTAATAGATATTAATAAGATTTTATAAATTATTTGTATTATCTTTAATTATATTTAAGATTATAAATTATTGAGATAAATTCAAACTCTATTTTGAATTAATTCAAATCCTGAACCTACTAGGAAATTAACTTCATGCATATCCTATCCTTATTTAAATTCATCATAATCCTATCCAAATTAACCAATCCTAGTCGTATTTAATTAAGTAGTGTCTACCATTATAAATATCTCATCCTTCATATTTTTCTACCCCAAATTCCTCTCTTTTTCGTCCAAAAAAAAATAGTCAAAATTCGTCATAAATTCAGCCTCATTTTCTACTAGTTATGACGAATTAAAAAGACGATATCTCCTAGCTCCGGACTCCAAACGCGCTCCAGTATTTTTTGTTAGAACGATATTGAGGTTAGCTTTCTGTTTATATAAATTTTTTTACGAAATTATAAGTATTAAATTCTGGAAAATTCATAGAGCACAGCATGTCCGAAAATAGACATGTTTTGATGTTTTCGCGATTTCGGGAGAACCAGGAATCAGAATCATGAACCGTTTAAAGTTTCGGAAAGCTAATGTTGAGATCATTGACATATATTTTTCCCAAAATTTATTTTGAAGTATTTACATACTGTTAATTCTGTAGAACTTCTAGGGTAGAATTTAACCGTCGGTGCGCAATACAAAATTTGTATGTGCCATAATTCCCAAACGAATTTGAATTCAGATGAGCCGTAAATTCTAGTATATTTTTGATGCTGAAATCTACAGGAAATCATGCATGAAAGTCGAGTTTGTATCGGTTGACTTTTTGGTCAATAGATCGCCTCGATTTGCGTGCCATGAGTCTCGAGTTGATAAAATTCAGTTCTTTGGACAAAATTTAGGAATTAACATAAAAATCAGAATAATAAGATTAAAATAGGATTTTAGAGTAATTATTCCAGAATTAAATAAATTAAAATAAATTATCTTTTGACATGATAAATTTGTAATACATAGGCTATTTGGACTGTGACTTGGACTCTGATTCATACCAACAGCAGGACCCCAGGCAAGTATACCTTGCCATTGTACTATTATTTATATTTCATATGTTGTATGCATCTTTATTTTCTGTCTTTAGTTTATATATTTTAACTGTTATATAAAATGCGCGCGACAGTGTCGTCGCGATATATTTTTATTTATGTATTTGCATTGACCTTGTTCATGAGACTACCCCATTATCATGTAGCATCATTAGGTTCATTGGCCGTGACACAGTTGTTACACGAGTGTGAGTCTCATATAGAGATCACGGACTTGCGTGTAGGGTTGGCCTCCTGTACGTGTGGGCCGTGCGTTAGGAATAACTACTGTTAGAAACTTTGCATGCTAGAAGACTTAGCAGTTATTAGAGGTCTATGGACATAGCCTATTGTAGTACGGTGGTCCCATCCTTGTCCTTGTTTGGTTGCAGGATTGGGCTAGGGTACTAAGGATAGGCTATGGACCAAATCGTGTCATGGATGTGACATGCTTAGAGCATGGGGTGGGGAGAACAATAAGTACCGCATTTGAGCTCCTTTACACTTTTTCTTCTGTAACCCGGAAGCTCCGCTGGAGATACGGGCGGTGATGACCCCTTTACTACTTGGCGGGCCTCTGCCGTTCAAAAGACGACATGCCTTTGAGGCCCCTGGTTCTCCGAGAGAGTCATGCCAATCCCAGTTCTCAGCCAGATAGCTCACTTGTTAGAAAGTTGTTCTCAAACTGCATTCACATAGATGGTTAGGCGACCCATTGGATATTTATTTCAGTACTTTATTGGCATGTGTTTAAGTATCTTGTTATGTCCCTCTGAGGACCTGGTCCGCTGCCAGGTGTATCTGTTCTTGAGTATTTGCAGGAGCGCAGATTTGGATGGTTGTATATGCTTTGTGGACGTCTTCTCTTCGAGCCGTGATCGATAGCTGGTATACTTATATTGGGCTTGATTGGGTTGTACTTATATTGTATTTACTTTTCCATTTGAGTTGGTAGTGGATTTATTTCCATCCAACTATCATCCTTAGATACTTCTTATTGAGATCTAGTTTCATAGACATTGGTTATTTTATTCAGATATAATTTTGGTGGATGAGATTTAGATTATACCCTGTGACTTATGACATATATTTTATACCACTTGTGGATTTGATATTCATGTTACAGTGTACGTGTGGATTTGGTTTCCATATATATATTGGAGTTGCCATATCCATGCGGCTGGCATGCTTACGTGTCCTAGTCCTACGTATTTTTGGGACTGGGGCGTGACATATTTTTGTGGTGGCCCATGCAGGTCGAGAGTATATTGTCTCGGTTACGTTACTGTACCGAACAAGCCTGCACCTAGGACTAGAGTATAGGATCTCATCCACATTGACTATGATTCATCTTCCTCCTATCTGTTCTATTTGAACAATTGCATCATGCTTGATTCATGTGCTTCCCTAATAGTTCTTTAAGTATAGCCTTCTCCTAGAATATAGAAGTTCCTGTTGTTAGATGATAATTAAAGTAGCACACCTATTAAGAATAAAACGAGAATATAGACACACCACTAAGTTTAGAATATCTAGTGAAACCTAGAATTCCTTATCTATAGATTGGTTCACCATTACCCCTTGATGTATTATGAGGACTTGAGAGTAGTATAGACACTACTAGAGTTAGTTAGAAGTTCTACCATAATGTTTGACCCTAGTATTGAGGAACCAATAGAAAACCAAAAATTGAAAATTAGGATTGAACCTAACCTTCATAGTTAGATAGTATTGGAGAACTATAAACTTAGATCATTGTCTTATTATTAGTAGACAACACCTTAGGAAGCCTAGAGGAATATAATTAACACTTTTCTCTTGATCATACCTCGAACATAGCAACTAGCATACCATCCCCTTAGAAAACCATGATGCTATCTAGAGCCCTCTATTTTTAATTTCATATATTGCTCCTCTGCGACCATAGCATTCGCTATTGTGCGACGACTAATTATGTTTCTTCTCTTCATCTTTCAACTCGTGCCATCTAACACTTCTGATTGTAGGCCAGGTAATTTTATTCTGTGTTAAGGACATATAGTTGCTAGGATTATAGTTGTTAATATTAAATTTTAAAATTGTGTACTTAGTAGTTAGAACTTGATGGTTTAAGTTATTCTTGTAGATTATGACCTGGTGATTATCCCTTAGTTTTAAATTGCGTAGTATGTACCCCCACCTCGATATAAGTTATACCCCCTTTTACCTTGAGGCTAGTAACTCTTCTATCCTTACTATTGACACTTGTTCTATAAGCACTATGACTAAGACAAAGACGGCCATGACCTATGTAATATAAGAGGATACCCTAATAAGTACCAAAACCCCTTCTCGTAGACCTTAACAGGAGTTTCTACGGTATCCTTAAGACAATCACAGTATCAGTTTAATTCTTTTAAGTTGGATAGTATGCCTCACAACCTAGTATCACATAGTCCACTTGACCCATCAAGGTAGTGTAACTGAATGACATTAATTGCATGCTAGCAAAAGACGACAGTGTTTATTCAGATGATAAAATTTAGAGGTCCTTGCCCCTATTTGGTCGACTAGCGACTTAGACAACGAGGTTGTATGATAACTGTAGGGATTGTAGAGTCTTTTATTATTGTTGCTTAGTTGTTTTTGTTTTTGTGAACTTGAATTAAATTGTACCTCCTTTCATCATCATCTAGCGTACTTATATTTGCTGTACTACCTTGACTTATGCTGCTATTATAGCCTAGTTTTTGCAAGCTTATTCTTTATCGAGCTTGTTCATGACATATGTATTATTGGGGAGGCCCACAATAATACAATTCAGAATCAGTATATTAAGGTCTAGCTAACCTTAGTGCACTTGATTCGCCCTTCGCAATAGTATTTTACGTGGATTGAGATATATAGTGGACCAGTAGACAAATATACTTACCCTCTAGATACGACAAAGCATATCATATCAAGTACATAACTGCACCGATGTGAGCATGCGAATAAGAAATTACCAAATTAAGATTTCAATCCACAACTGTCTTGACAATTCCCATTTGAATTCTTTAAACGCTTTGATTCCCATACTTCCATTCTATTACCCCTCCTTGAACTCTTTTCCGTTGCTTTCCGTCTTCCCTTGTTTCGGAAAGACGAAATCTCGTGCTTGGATATAAGTGGTACACGGGTAGTACAAGATATACCCCGTAGGCCGATCACATACTTGAGGATTATTCTTTTGTAATTAAGGACATATCATATATGATATAATCGGCGTTGAAGTTTTGAGGATTGAATGACATGAGTAAATAAATTAAGGAATATTTTTCTTAAAGTATATAGCCTTCTGTGATAGATGGATAAATTCTAAGTTGGGTAGCAGTGCATTGTCAACTTGAGAGGAATTTCTTTTAGATTATGATCAAGTAAGATTAGATTGGGAGATTCAAGTCATTTTAATTTTGAGAAATTTTAAAAGAAGGATTAAGATAATGAAGATTTAATAAAATTTTAAAAATCTTGATATTGAGGACCCAATATTTATACTTTGAGCACATGATTTAAATTTTGAATATTGAAGGATGAATCATCGATTTAAATTTTTAGGATAAATATAGAATTTTAGACTTGAACAATTGGTGAATTAGATTTAAATTTTACAATTTGATGATTTGAATTAAAAGTTTAATTTTGATTGTTGGGTCACCTATTTGAAATATTGAGGATGTAAATTGAGTTTAAATATTTGAAGAGTACAAAATTCTTAATTTGAGAATAGAAATAAGATTTGATTAGAATTGTTTATTGTTCAAAGTCTAGAGGAGATTATGATAGTTGAAAATTATGATATAAATTTTGATGTGGGATGTCATATAGACTTGAGTTAGATTTGGATGTTGATTATTTAAAAATCGAGAAGAGATTACGACAGGTTAAATTTTGATTTAAACAGTGGTTATATTAATTTTGAAGTGATCGCGATAGATTCGAATAGATTTTATTATTTAAATTTTTGGAAGAGATTGCGATTGACATACCTTATGTACGAATGTGAAGGATTTAACAAATTATGTCTTATTTTAATTTCGAGGACGAAATTATTTTAAGTTGGGTAGATTGTAAACTCCCTCACCCAAAATAGGTATTTGTGTATATTTTATATTATTATATTTATTATAGATGTTGAATTTATTTAGAGTATTCTCTTAGTTAATTAAAAAATAATTTTTTTAGTATATTTACTTATATAAATATTCATTTAGAATTATTTTAGGTTATTTTAGATTTTTGGAGATTTTTTTAGAATTTTTGGTAATTAAAACTTAGAAAACATAAATTTCTAGGACTTCTATGATTTACTATACGACCATACTTGCATGTCGTTCCTACCAAATATTTATTTTAGTTTAAAATATTTAATTATATTTTTTTGTAATTTATTTAGAATTTTAAGAAATTTATTTAGATTTTAAAATTATTTAGGATTTATTTGGATATATATAGTCTTAATATTAGATAGATGCTAATTTAGTGTTAATAGATATTAATAAGATTTTATAAATTATTTGTATTATCTTTAATTATATTTAAGATTATAAATTATTGAGATAAATTCAAACTCTATTTTGAATTAATTCAAATCCTGAACCTACTAGGAAATCAACTTCATGCATATCCTATCCTTATTTAAATTCATCATAATCCTATCCAAATTAACCAATCCTAGTCGTATTTAATTAAGTAGTGTCTACCATTATAAATACCTCATCCTTCATATTTTTCTACCCCAAATTCCTCTCTTTTTCGTCCAAAAAAAAATAGTCAAAATTCGTCATAAATTCATCCTCATTTTCTACTAGTTATGACGAATTAAAAAGACGATATCTCCTAGCTCCGGACTCCAAACGTGCTCCAGTTTTTTTTTGTTAGAACGATATTGAGGTTAGCTTTCTGTTTATATAAATTTTTTTATGAAATTATAAGTATTAAATTCTGGAAAATTCGTAGAGCACAGCATGTCCGAAAATAGACATGTTTTGATGTTTTCGCGATTTCGGGAGAACCAGAAATCAGAATCATGAACTGTTTAAAGTTTTGGAAAGCTAATGTTGAGATCATTGACATATATTTTTCCCAGAATTTATTTCGAAGTATTTGTATACTGTTAATTCTGTAGAACTTCTAGGGTAGAATTTAACCGTTGGTGCGCAATACAAAATTTGTATGTGCCATAATTCCCAAACGAATTTGAATTCAGACGAGCCATAAATTTCAGTATGTTTTTGATGCTGAAATCTACAGGAAATCATGCATGAAAGTCGAGTTTGTATCGGTTGACTTTTTGGTCAATAGATCGCCTCGATTTGCGTACCATGAGTCTCGAGTTGATAAAATTCAGTTCTTTGGACAAAATTTAGGAATTAACATAAAAATCAGAATAATAAGATTAAAATAGGATTTTAGAGTAATTATTCCAGAATTAAATAAATTAAAATAAATTATCTTTTGACGTGATAAATTTGTAATACATAGGCTATTTGGACTGTGACTTAGACTCTGATTCATACCAACAGCAGGACCCCAGGCAAGTATACCTTGCCATTGTACTGTTATTTATATTCCATATGTTGCATGCATCTTTATTTTTTGTCTTTAGTTCATATATTTTAACTGTTATATAAAATGCGCGCGACAGTGTCGTCGCGATATGTTTTTATTTATGTATTTGCATTGACCTTGTTCATGAGACTACCCCATTATCATATAGCATCATTAGGTTCATTGGCCGTGACACAGTTGTTACACGAGTGTGAGTCTCATATAGAGATCACGGACTTGCGTGCAGGGTTAGCCTCCTGTACGTGTGGGCCGTGCGTTAGGAATAACTGCTGTTAGAAACTTTGCATGCTAGAAGACTTAGCAGTTATTAGAGGTCTATGGACATAGCCTATTGTAGTACGGTGGTCCCATCCTTGTCCTTGTTTGGTTGCAGGATTGGGCTAGGGTACTAAGGATAGGCTATGGACCAAATCGTGTCATGGATGTGACATGCTTAGAGCATGGGGTGGGGAGAACAATAAGTACCGCATTTGAGCTCCTTTACACTTTTCCTTCTGTAACCCGGAAGCTCCACTGGAGATACGGGCGGTGATGACCCCTTTACTACTTGGCGGGCCTCTGCCGTTCAAAAGACGACATGCCTTTGAGGCCCCTGGTTCTCCGAGAGAGTCATGCCAATCCCAGTTCTCAGCCAGATAGCTCACTTGTTAGAAAGTTGTTCTCAAACTGCATTCACATAGATGGTTAGGTGACCCATTGGATATTTATTTCAGTACTTTATTGGCATGTGTTTAAGTATCTTGTTATGTCCCTCTGAGGACCTGGTCCGCTGCCAGGTGTATCTGTTCTTGAGTATTTGCAGGAGCGCAGATTTGGATGGTTGTATATGCTTTATGGACGTCTTCTCTTCGAGCCGTGATCGATAGCTGGTATACTTATATTGGGCTTGATTGGGTTGTACTTATATTGTATTTACTTTTCCATTTGAGTTGGTAGTGGATTTGTTTCCATCCAACAATCATCCTTAGATACTTCTTATTGAGATCTAGTTTCATAGACATTGGTTATTTTATTCAGATATAATTTTAGTGGATGAGATTTAGATTATATCCTGTGACTTGTGACATATATTTTATACCACTTGTGGATTTGATATTCATGTTATAGCGTACGTGTGGATTTGGTTTCCATATATATATTGGAGTTGCCATATCCATGCGGCTGGCATACTTACGTGTCCTAGTCCTACGTATTTTTGGGACTGGGGCGTGACACTTTGCTTCATTATATGGGGTTGTTTGCATATGTAGATTAGCTTATAGATTGGTATCGTGATTGTCCTGACTTCTCTAGCTATACTTGGATTCGAATTTCGAGGACGAAATTTTTTTAAGGTGAGTAGAGATGTCACTCCCCGTTCCCAATATACGTATTTAGAACGTATTCTTGCTTGTTGGCATTTTTGTTTGTTTAGTTGTAGGCCAAACCAATTTTTGAGAATTTGGGTTCATAGGTTTAATATGAGGATAGGACTTGTTCATGGTTTGAACCATGGTTCAACCCAACCCTATCCATATATATACCAAAAAAATTTCTCTCTTCATTCTTCCATTTCTTTTCTCTCTCTTAGGTTTTCTTTCCCTCTCCATAGGCAAGTACATCTTGCATGAGAAATGGAGAAACCCTCCATATTATTGGTCTATTTTGTTTGTTGTGTGATTCTCATTATGTTTAGTACTTAAATTTTTTTTTTGATGGATGGATTAGCCTAGATCTATATTTTTAATTAGAGCTTTTATGGGTTTTATGAGTTTTCTTGGATTTGATCTCTAAAAACTTATTATTTTCTAAAACTATTTGTTCTATCTTTAGGGGCATTTGATTCTAAGTGATTTAGAACTTTACTTTGTTAGATTTGGGGTTCGTACGAGGTTTCTTTGGAAGAAACAAAATTTAGGTTTCGGAGTTTTCGACATGGGCGAACCTGCTATAGGAGAAGACGAAGTCCATGCGGCCTGGAGGCATATGCGGTCTGGAGGAGCATGCGACCTGGAGTAGAATGCGGCCTAGAGTAGTATGCGACCGACAGTCCATGCGACGTCTGTCTCGTGCGCCAAGTTGGTGCATGTGGCTTAGCTATTTTATTTGGATATTTCCTTGTTCTATGTGGTTGACCTTGATAATTGTTGTGATTTATCCTATGAAAGAATGGATTTAGTGACCCGACCTTGTGCTAGACATCACCATATGTTAGGAATTGACTATGTTATAAATGACTAACCAGCTATGTGCATAACATGAGCTATATGTTCCAATGCGATCAAGATTTATGTGACCCATTGATTGGTTGGTAATTAACTTGAATACTTGTATATATGTTGATACAATTTTCTATGTGTTGTGTTACATGATCAATGTGCACTGAGGTACGACATAACTTGCTACGTGCTATGTGATTACATATTTCGGGTTGTGCATCGAGAATGTCCCTTATACTACGCGATATGTGATATCATTATATTATTTTTCTAGCACGGGCATGGTATATGGGTTAACTACCGAAGCGTGGGTAGGACTTGTTTGTTGCATCACGCTTGGGTGAATCTATTTTGAGCTATAAATTGACAAAGTGGATTCATTTCTAGCGTGGACCGTACTACGGTACGACATATAAGAGGATTGATCATTTAATCATACCATGTGATTCCCAACATAACCATAGGGTGAATCTAGGCAACTAAAAATGGTAGAGCATTGGGAGAGATAAAATTCCAAGATTGCGCACATTAGCCACCTCAGACTATCGTCATGACGTACAAGGCTGACCCCTATGGATATTGGTCACGTCCGCACTAGTGAACGGCAATATCCAAATACTTATATTGTACAATGTGTTCTATGTGATCTAACCACAGTGGCCTTACGAGGGACCGGTGCATAATATACAATGTGCTATGTGTATATTATGGCTCGGTTAGCCCCGCTAAACAGCTCACGATCTGAGGATTTCTTTATGCATCTGTTCTGAGATAACTCAGACTCCATAATAGTAAGTCGTACAAGTGATTGGCCGTTATAACTGGATTTGATTGTGATTGTATTATTTTGTTAGTAGTCTAGGGACATGGACTATCATGGTGTGATGGTTCAACTCTTGTCCTTATTTGGTTGTAGGATTTGGCTGTTATGCTAGGATAGACATAGACTGAAGCCATGACGCAGAACCTATTTTATACCTATCTATTGTTTGGGTTTTGTTTCTCTATTTCGTGCTTCCTTTGTGGTACTTGATATTTGGGGTCTAACCCCACTGATTTTGCATGGCCAGGTTTTGAGCCAGTTCCAGAAGATCCAGCTTATTTCCCCTTTCTGATGGCATGTACAAGACGGATGGCCACTGAAGGGCACAGGTGGGTTTCTTCTTCCCTGTTCTTTATTGCATATTTTACTCTTTTGGGCATTTAGCCACCGGCACCTGTTAGCCGGCAAGTTTGGATATTTAGTTCCCGTTACATGATTGTAATTAATCAAATTACAACTGATCATGATCGTGTACTTTTGCTACTCTGCCTGCTTTTTTTATTTTTGCATAACTAGTTTCTAGAATATTTTGGCCGGGCCTTTGGGACGCCTTACTTTCTTGTCATATATATATTCTATGTTTACTATTTTTTACTTGACTGGTTGAGACAATAGATATTTTTTGTAACCCTAGGTGACTTGATTGTAATATGTGTCACGCCCCGATCTTCCGCAGGTAAATCGGCCGTTCCCGCTAGGCGGGAATCACCCTCGCCAGTGCTCCCGCGGAACGATCGCTTGACCCATCCGGACGTGATGCCGCACGAGCGTGAGCCACGCCCGTGCAAGGCCGTGATTCATTGGCTGGCGACAAGAGTTCTAAGCCACAGAGTCGCACAGATTGTCCGAGTGCAGCGGAGTCATGAACGCATAGCGATTCGGTAACAAGTTCTCTGAGTTGACAAATATAGCGGAAGCATCGAAACAAGTAAAGTAATCTCTTTATTGATATGAAACACGTGCTACAGGCGGCGTATAGCCGAGATTACAAGTCGCTCAAGCCTCTCTGAAACAGTAAAAGCATGCCAAGTGGCTACAACTGTGGAATGATTGTACAGGCGATGGTCAGGCGATGTTCACAACTTATGTCTTGTATATGTGCTTCAGTCCCGGACGCACCGTTGCAAGGCTTCAGAGGGAACTCCTGGCCTTAGCACGCACGAAGGAGGCGTCCGTACCGCACGAGGTTCTCCCGCACCCTGCATACAAACTGGTGGATTATCAGTACATTGAATGCACTGGTGGGAAAGCTACTCGCCCGCTCGACAAATCCAAACACGTAATACAGGTTCCGTGCACAACTATTAAGTTGTCTTTCTAGTTGCCTTAGGATCAGTTTCATGCAAACATTGAATAGCTTATCGTGTCGGACAGTGCGTCGTACGATGTTTGAGGGAACACGGCGAGACTTACCAACTTACCATCTCCTTCCCTGTCCAAGGCAAACATTGAGGCAAACAGTATAAATTCGAGCAGAGGCATGTATAAACATTCAGGAGGCAAGCATATGCAAACAGGAGGGTCGTTTTAACATGATCGTTCAGGTGTTTAGTTGTTCTTGATGCGATGCAGTGACTCGCACGCGGATAGCCGCTAAGCGAGGATGACTTATCTATATGAACACGGTCGCTGGCAAAGCCATTATGGACGTAGTCGAGGACAAGGATAGCATGCTACGCGTGTACACGAGGCACACGAACACGATGCGTTGCAAGCTATCCTCCCTGCACACGAGACTACACACGAGCTCCATCCGGACCGGATCGGCCCCAGTGCCCCGGTGACCGTCCGTGGAACTAGTCCGCGACATGCAAGTCAGGGTTAACCAATCTCAGGCAACACGATTTAACCAATCTCAGGCAACACGATTTACTTGACCAATCTCAGGCAACACGATTTACTTGACCAATCTCAGGCAACACGATTACACGAGATATACGAGAACACGCGTGCACTAGAACACGAGAACACGAGAACACGAGTGCACGGGAACACGAGTACACGAGTATACGGGATACTTGAATCTTGGTCTGTACAATAACTTGTCTTGATGCATTCCCCTGGTTCGGGGCTGCCTTGGTGACCTAACGGTCCCGGATACTTGCAGGTTCGTTCAGGCACGGAACGACTACGTAGTAGTCTTCCGGGATTTGGATGAAAATATGGCAACATTCAAGCAGACAAGCATGCGTTTCTAGGAACATAAGCAGGCACGTTGCTCGGGCCCGAAGGTAGTCCGAGAGATGAAACCGTTAAGGGACTTAGCATGCGAGGGTCTGTACATAAGCAGTATTTCATTTCCATGTTCTAGCAAGCAATACAAGTCGGGATTATTCCCTTAGCTAGGTGCGTTGGATTTATTAGCATGTAGGGGGTGAATCACCTAGCGACTAGCATAAATATTCCAGATTTTATATGTGCTGGCTAAGCAAAGACAAGTTCACCGTAGCCACCCACCTTAGCGATGATTCGCCTCGGTAGAGCGATACGTCTGAGCGAGCCTCTGAAAGTCCAAGCCGGATTCCTGTAGGGACAAGTCTGGATATCCTTTGCTTCTTGATCGAGGCAAAACGGGTCGGGACAGTTGCACTTTTGCCGATTAAGTCGGCAGTCCGCTTGAGCGAAACGGGGTGTTACATCCTACCCAACTTAGAAAAAGTCTCGTCCTCGAGACTTACTAAGGACAAGCAGTAATCTAGGGTTGAGGCAATCCTAGACAAGTCGTTTGTACTTGTTCATTTGGATCTTCACTTGCACAAGCTTCGAAATCAGCATATCGCTTAGACTGGATCGTGCGCACTTTCGAAGGTACCCTCTAGCGTGAACACGTCAACCAGCTCAGTGATAGCGAAGTCTTAGCACTCGAGTTTCACCATTTCTTAAGTCTTGGATGGTGCACTAGTTCAAGGCGTCCCTCGAATAGATGCATTCAACCAAACTTAGGGTTAGTGAAAATCGGACAAGCTACTAGCGATACTCTCAAGGGTTCGCACAGGTTGGCTCAAAGGCCACTCGCAATATACAACCAGACAAGCAAGCATATCATTCAAAACGTATTTTGAAAGTATTTAGACTTATTGTTGGAACATCCCATCGAGGCATTGAGAGAGAGCGTGTACATAACCCACGAACGAGCTTTCAAAACAGAGATATCGAATCGAAGTCCAAAGGCGTAGAAGCCAGGCTCTGATACCAACCTGTCATGCCCCGATCTCCCGCAGGCAAATCGGCCGTTCCCGCTAGGCGGGAATCACCCTCGCCAGCGCTCCCGCGGAACGATCGCTTGACCCATCCGGGCGTGATGCCGCACGAGCGTGAGCCACGCCCGTGCAAGGCCGTGATTCATTGGCTGGCGACAAGAGTTCTAAGCCACAGAGTCGCACAGATTGTCCGAGTGCAGCGGAGTCATGAACGCATAGCGATTCGGTAACAAGTTCTCTGAGTTGACAAATATAGCGGAAGCATCGAAACAAGTAAAGTAATCTCTTTATTGATATGAAACACGTGCTACAGGCGGCGTATAGCCGAGATTACAAGTCGCTCAAGCCTCTCTGAAACAGTAAAAGCATGCCAAGTGGCTACAACTGTGGAATGATTGTACAGGCGATTGTCAGGCGATGTTCACAACTTATGTCTTGTATATGTGCTTCAGTCCCGGACGCACCGTTGCAAGGCTTCAGAGGGAACTCCTGGCCTTAGCACGCACGAAGGAGGCGTCCGCACCGCACGAGGTTCTCTCGCACCCTGCATACAAACTGGTGGATTATCAGTACATTAAATGCACTGGTGGGGAAGCTACTCGCCCGCTCGACAAATCCAAACACGTAATACAGGTTCCGTGCACAACTATTAAGTTGTCTTTCTAGATGCCTTAGGATCAGTTTCATGCAAACATTGAATAGCTTATCGTGTCGGGCAGTGCGCCGTGCGATGTTTGAGGGAACACGGCGAGACTTACCAACTTACCATCTCCTTCCCTGTCCAAGGCAAACATTGAGGCAAACAGTATAAATTCGAGCAGAGGCATGTATAAACATTCAGGAGGCAAGCATATACAAACAGGAGGGTCGTTTTAACATGATCGTTCAGGTGTTTAGTTGTTCTTGATGCGATGCAGTGACTCGCACGCGGATAGCCGCTAAGCGAGGATGACTTATCTATATGAACACGGTCGCTGGCAAAGCCATTATGGACGTAGTCGAGGACAAGGATAGCATGCTATGCGTGTACACGAGGCACACGAACACGATGCGTTGCAAGCTATCCTCCCTGCACACGAGACTACACACGAGCTCCATCCGGACCGGATCGGCCCCAGTGCCCCGGTGACCGTCCGTGGAACTAGTCCGCGACATGCAAGTCAGGGTTAACCAATCTCAGGCAACACGATTTAACCAATCTCAGGCAACACGATTTACTTGACCAATCTCAGGCAACACGATTTACTTGACCAATCTCAGGCAACACGATTACACGAGATACACGAGAACACGCGTGCACTAGAACACGAGAACACGAGTGCACGGGAACACGAGTACACGAGTATACGGGATACTTGAATCTTGGTCTGTACAATAACTTGTCTTGATGCATTCCCCTGGTTCGGGGCTGCCTTGGTGACCTAACGGTCCCGGATACTTGCAGGTTCGTTCAGGCACGGAACGACTACGTAGTAGTCTTCCGGGATTTGGATGAAAATATGGCAACATTCAAGCAGACAAGCATGCGTTTCTAGGAACATAAGCAGGCACGTTGCTCGGGCCCGAAGGTAGTCCGAGAGATGAAACCGTTAAGGGACTTAGCATGCGAGGGTCTGTACATAAGCAGTATTTCATTTTCATGTTCTAGCAAGCAATACAAGTCGGGATTATTCCCTTAGCTAGGTGCGTTGGATTTATTAGCATGTAGGGGGTGAATCACCTAGCGACTAGCATAAATATTCCAGATTTTATATGTGCTGGCTAAGCAAAGACAAGTTCACCGTAGCCACCCACCTTAGCGATGATTCGCCTCGGTAGAGCGATACGTCTGAGCGAGCCTCTGAAAGTCCAAGCCGAATTCCTGTAGGGACAAGTCTGGATATCCTTTGCTTCTTGATCGAGGCAAAGCGGGTCGGGACAGTTGCACTTTTGCTGATTGAGTCGGCAGTCCGCTTGAGCGGAACGGGGTGTTACATCCTACCCAACTTAGAAAAAGTCTCGTCCTCGAGACTTACTAAGGACAAGCAGTAATCTAGGGTTGAGGCAATCCTAGACAAGTCGTTTGTACTTGTTCATTTGGATCTTCACTTGCACAAGCTTCAAAATCAGCATATCGCTTAGACTGGATCATGTGCACTTTCGAAGGTACCCTCTAGCGTGAACACGTCAACCAGCTCAGTGATAGCGAAGTCTTAGCACTCGAGTTTCACCATTTCTTAAGTCTTGGATGGTGCACTAGTTCAAGGCGTCCCTCGAATAGATGCATTCAACCAAACTTAGGGTTAGTGAAAATCTGACAAGCTACTAGCGATACTCTCAAGGGTTCGCACAGGTTGGCTCAAAGGCCACTCACAGCATACAACCAGACAAGCAAGCATATCATTCAAAACGTATTTTGAAAGTATTTAGACTTATTGTTGGAACATCCCATCGAGGCATTGAGAGAGAGCGTGTACATAACCCACGAACGAGCTTTCGAAACAGAGATATCGAATCGAAGTCCAAAGGCGTAGAAGTCAGGCTCTGATACCAACCTGTCACGCCCCGATCTCCCGCAGGCAAATCGGCCGTTCCCGCTAGGCGGGAATCACCCTCGCCAGCGCTCCCGCGGAACGATCGCTTGACCCATCCGGGCGTGATGCCGCACGAGCGTGAGCCACGCCCATGCAAGGCCGTGATTCATTGGCTGGCGACAAGAGTTCTAAGCCACAGAGTCGCACAGATTGTCCGAGTACAGCGGAGTCATGAACGCATAGCGATTCGGTAACAAGTTCTCTGAGTTGACAAATATAGCGGAAGCATCGAAACAAGTAAAGTAATCTCTTTATTGATATGAAACACGTGCTACAGGCGGCGTATAGCCGAGATTACAAGTCGCTCAAGCCTCTCTGAAACAGTAAAAGCATGCCAAGTGGCTACAACTGTGGAATGATTGTACAGGCGATGGTCAGGCGATGTTCACAACTTATGTCTTGTATATGTGCTTCAGTCCCGGACGCACCGTTGCAAGGCTTCAGAGGAAACTCCTGGCCTTAGCACGCACGAAGGAGGCGTCCGTACCGCACGAGGTTCTCCCGCACCCTGCATACAAACTAGTGGATTATCAGTACATTGAATGCACTGGTGGGGAAGCTACTCGCCCGCTCGACAAATCCAAACACGTAATACAGGTTCCGTGCACAACTATTAAGTTGTCTTTCTAGTTGCCTTAGGATCAGTTTCATGCAAACATTGAATAGCTTATCGTGTCGGGCAGTGCGTCGTGCGATGTTTGAGGGAACACGGCGAGACTTACCAACTTACCATCTCCTTCCCTGTCCAAGGCAAACATTGAGGCAAACAGTATAAATTCGAGCAGAGGCATGTATAAACATTCAGGAGGCAAGCATATGCAAACAGGAGGGTCGTTTTAACATGATCGTTCAGGTGTTTAGTTGTTCTTGATGCGATGCAGTGACTCGCACGCGGATAGCCGCTAAGCGAGGATGACTTATCTATATGAACACGATCGCTGGCAAAGCCATTATGGACGTAGTCGAGGACAAGGATAGCATGCTACGCGTGTATACGAGGCACACGAACACGATGCGTTGCAAGCTATCCTCCCTGCACACGAGACTACACACGAGCTCCATCCGGACCGGATCGGCCCCAGTGCCCCGGTGACCGTCCGTGGAACTAGTCCGCGACATGCAAGTCAGGGTTAACCAATCTCAGGCAACACGATTTAACCAATCTCAGGCAACACGATTTACTTGACCAATCTCAGGCAACACGATTTACTTGACCAATCTCAGGCAACACGATTACACGAGATACACGAGAACACGCGTGCACTAGAACACGAGAACACGAGTGCACGGGAACACGAGTACACGAGTATACGGGATACTTGAATCTTGGTCTGTACAATAACTTGTCTTGATGCATTCCCCTGGTTCGGGGCTGCCTTGGTGACCTAACGGTCCCGGATACTTGCAGGTTCATTCAGGCACGGAACGACTACGTAGTAGTCTTCCGGGATTTGGATGAATACATGGCAACATTCAAGCAGACAAGCATGCGTTTCTAGGAACATAAGCAGGCACGTTGCTCGGGCCCGAAGGTAGTCCGAGAGATGAAACCGTTAAGGGACTTAGCATGCGAGGGTCTGTACATAAGCAGTATTTCATTTCCATGTTCTAGCAAGCAATACAAGTCGGAATTATTCCCTTAGCTAGGTGCGTTAGATTTATTAGCATGTAGGGGGTGAATCACCTAGCGACTAGCATAAATATTCCAGATTTTATATGTGCTGGCTAAGCAAAGACAAGTTCACCGTAGCCACCCACCTTAGCGATGATTCGCCTCGGTAGAGCGATACGTCTGAGCGAGCCTCTGAAAGTCCAAGCCGGATTCCTGTAGGGACAAGTCTGGATATCCTTTGCTTCTTGATCGAGGCAAAGCGGGTCGGGACAGTTGCACTTTTGCCGATTGAGTCGGCAGTCCGCTTGAGCGGAACGGGGTATTACAATATGCACCCCCTTGTCTAGTTACAGCCGTGATCGTCGTACAACGTATAGTACCTTGTACGGTGTAGCTGGCCATGTCCGTCTCTGTATTTCGGTACTGGGGCGTGACATTGTCTATTTCGTATTTTGTGCAGGTACTATGCCTTGTGCAAGTGCAACTTAGGCTTACACGGTCCTTCGGGATCGGGGCGTGATAGCTATGCCCATGTAAATGATCCTAAGGCAAGATTAGAAAGACCACCTTAGTTTGCTTGCAATCACATAATGAACGTGTTGGTTTTAGTTGAGTGGGCGAGAGGCTAATCACCTGTAATGCCATATTATGCTTGGTGCCCTGAGATGGTTTGGTGGATCAGATGGTTGTTTGGACTTTGGTTCATCCAAAGGATTGCTCAGAGATCTGTTCGGTTGAGACATAGAATTCCTTCAGGTGGGTTGTTTCAATGATCCCTTCTTTGCTTTACCTTCACACTTAATAAATGATTATGCTAGTTCATGTTGCTATACCATGAGTTAGTAATACTAATAAAAAAAGAGAATCCACATAGATAAGAAAGTAATCTCATTTTTTATCTTGCTGTTATAAAACATGAAATAAACTTGATGCAATAAATAGACTTTCGTACTATTGTTTTAGACATGGACTATGAATTGTGATATAGACTTGCGTAAAGTAGAAATGTTTATCATATCACATTGCGTAGCACCACATAGGGGAAAGTAGCCCAATGCTTAAACATGAGGGTAGTAGTACAACTTTACGAAGAGGCTAGGATCTCTTGCTACAGTGGAGTAAGACCACCATGAGACTACGATACCTCGGCCTCGGCCTCGGGCCATGTCACAACGGCGTAGCATCGTAAGGGGGAGAAAGACCTCATGCTGGAAAAGTAAAACTCTCTACTGGATGAACTAATTAAATTTATGAACAGAAATATAGGTCGTCTTTTGAGGGTAAACTTGTAGACACCCAAAATACATGCACATAAACCAGGTCATCATATGGCCTTAAACGTTCTACCATAATCACAGTTGATATAGTTGTGTGAGTGGAAAGAATTATAGTTAGAATACTGAATTCAAGGCTTAGTCCATTTATATATTTGTATTGTAGTTCAACCCATGCAGGAAGTTTCAAGTCGGAGACTACATCTATCATAATGGACGATGTACAGTCAATATGGGAAATGTTTATTCACATATTAAAATATATGGAAAATTGTTGGGTTTAGTTTGAAATTGGTTATAGTGATCCGGTCCCACCAAAGTAGCAAACCTCAAGTGTATGTATTTTAATATTTGGGTAATCATTTATTGACTTGAACACATGAGGAGTGTTAGCTCAAGTGGTTGGTACGGTGGATTTTTTTCTAGTGGATAAGGTTCAAATCACACAAAAAATATTTGTTTTTGCAACATATTTCTTTGTGAAGACTCTTTAGAGCTAGGTGCCGACTCAAGCTCGGACGAATAGTGCAAAGTGACGTTGTAATGGTGCACTTTGCTCTTCACACATATGCATTAGGCGAGAGATGACACTTTTGCGAGGAGCACAGCATGATGGCGCATTTTTGCAGAACAAAGTGTGATGGCGCGTCATGCATAAAGCTTGCTCAGGAGTCATGTGCATTAAGCAGGTAATTTTGTGGGCTTTACGTGGCGTCTAGCGTGCCAGTTGGTGATTTCGAGGTCATGCGGTTCTCCCTCGGGGTCCTACTGCTTGGGCAGTGCAGTTGGTAACGACCCTACTTTTTAGGGAATCTTCCCTTGTCAACCGTCCCATGTGGGCCTCTCTTGGAATTGTGGGCGGTTATAATAGATGCTCTCCTATATAAGGGATGCTTTTGCACTCTTTAGAGAGAGATGATTATTCTTCTTCCTTCGGACATTCTTCTGAGAATTCAGCAGTGAAGAAGTAATAGCTCTTCAATATTTTGCTCAGAGTGAATCCAAGAAGTAATATGTAGCAGTTTGTGCTACTCCTCAACAGGGTCACAGAGAAGTATCCCAGAAGCTGGAAACGGATCGAAGACGAGAGACGAATCCCGCTTTAAACAATAATGGTTTTCACCACCCCAACATCAACTTCGTCGTTAGAAACTCTCGAGCAGTTTTACTGTGTTTAGAGCTAGGCTCTAAATTGACAACCTTGGTTATCTACTTGCAACAACTCGGCTGCTTGCCATTGAGTAGTTAAATCTGCTAGTACAACTCATGTGGTTCAAAGTCTGCAAAGACTAAGGAAGGTGGTGAAGGATTCCTCTCCAGTGCGCAGAGGAAACCATCTTTCAAGTCCTGCAACAAAACTATCCTGCAGGAAAACTAGTCATACGAAGAAAACTATCCTGCAACAAAACTGTTCCAGGGCAAAGCTGTCCTGCAGGATAACAAGTTATACAATTAAGCAAAAATTTCGTCAACAGTGTTATACATCCACATTAGCAATAGGGTTGAAGGAAGCTTTGGAGTAATTTTGGAAAACAAGAGACAGAGAAATGGGGGTCATATAGGGCAGAAAAACCACGTCCAGGCTTTGTGTTGACATCAAATGCAATCTGAACCAGACATGAGCTTGATTCAGCAAAAATCAAGATAAAATGAGTAAAAAAATAAAATAATAATAATAATTGCAAATAACCAACAAGCTTGGGGATGTCTTCAAAACAGACCAGAAATTCACACCATTTAAAAGAGTTTGGTGATTACAAAGAATATTAAGTCACAGCACACTTCACTACAACACAGGCCGACACCTTTGACTCAAAAGGTTACATCCCAGTTAACCTGTTCATATCAATTGAGTCACAGTGATCCAGCCCCCCAACAATTTATTTCAGGGAGCTGGGTTGTGAGATATATAAACCATGTTAGGAATGCAAGACTTTGTAAATCAACAATTTAAGAATATAAGAGCTTATTTATAGCTAGGGTTCCCTCCATGGAAGTCTGTCGAGGGAATCAACAATTGCCTTACGGAAGGCGTCGTTGTGGAGGAGGAAAGAGGAGACATGACCGCCAGTCACCCATCTCACTTCCGAGCCCGGCCACGCTCGTTGGAGCTCCAAGACAGAATGTTTAGGAATATAGCCATCATCCTGAATCAGAAACATTTAAATTCAGATAAGCATGCAAGGAAAACTATAAATGGGCTTATCACTGATTAAGGTTTAGTTTGGGATTGCTGCTGCTTTTCACAACGTGACAGCAAAAGCAGCTTTAGACGGGCAGCCTCCCAACTGCTTTCCATTGTTGTTTCAAAATTGAATTGGCTTTCCAAAATTGTTTCAATAAGCAGCCATTACCAAAAAGTTTTTCGGACTTCTTTTAAAAAAATATGCAGCAGCAGCCATGAAAAGCAATCCCAAACCCAGCCTAAATAATATGACGGTGTAGTGTGTGCGACTTTAGTAACGTAGTTTGATGGTGCCAACACTATTACAGCAACAGTCTTAATAGAACATTGGGGTTGGCTATTTGAATACTTTTCTTCCATTTAGCTCTCAGGAAATATAATTTGATAATGATTTGTATTTAGGGGCATACATAACAAAAATGTCCAACTGGTCCAAGAAAGCACATTAAAATGAAGACTAGTACAATATTTACACTCAGACAAAGTATCCAAGCATTTTCCGTTTTTCAGTCTTAAAAATGTAGATGTTCCTAGAAGAAACCAGAATGTTTAGCTGCAAGAATATGCAATTTTATGACCCAAAAGTAGCCAACTAAAAACTATCCAAACATAGAGCATATGTTTTCTTGTCTAATTTCTCAAGTCAGAGAACTTTCTAACAACCTGAACAACAAACAGGAACAAGGTTGTGAAAAGTTCTAGGCGCTAGTCGGGCAGGTACCCGCTGCCTAGAGCCTAGCCCGCCTAGGCGGCTGCCTGGATGTAGACAGTTCAAAAGATATAAAAAAATTTCAAAAAACATAGTGAAAATTGCATAAAAAGTCCATAAAACCCCATTAACATGCATAGTCGGGCGTCGGGGGGGATAGGCGGGCGTCTAGGCGGGCATCGGGCGGACACTAGCTGCCTAGGCGGCCGCCTTTTAGAACAGTGAACAGGAAAGATGATTAGCCTTAGGAACTATGTTGCAGTCCTTAGGAAGTATGTTGCATGGACACGGCAAAATGGTATCCGTATCCTTATCGTGTCCATACCAGAATCCGTACATGCAACATAGATGACTACTTTTTGTAACTACTTGAAAATGTTGTATCCATATTGTGTCCGTATATGTATCCATATTCGTGCAACATATCTTAAGAAAAAAGAATCTGTGTACAGAAAAGAAAGTGAGGATGAAAGCAAGGCACGCAAGCAATATGGAACTAACCGTAGCAGCAACAAATATTACAGATTCGGGATTTTTGGGTATTGGGAAGCGAGTAACATCAGTCAATGATAACACCGAGCGCAAACGTTCCCTAACTTGTTCAAGCGTCATTTCCGCCTTCTGTGCTGCATCTTCTCTCAGTGCCTCCCATGCAGTACCATGCTTCAAGATTCCTTCGCAGAAAGCAACCACAGCGGAATGCGGAGCAAGAAATGGCAGTGTGGCAATTGGAGTAGGATGTAAGGATCCTACCATGGCTGCATGAACACCACCTAGGGAAAATGAAGTAAGACATTGTCACAGGACTATTTTCATTTAATAATGATACAACCTTGGGCATGGTTTCACTTTTAAGATATATGCACGAAGAGATGCTATTGATAAGATTGAACTCAAATCAATAAAGACATGCTACCAAATTAACATTACACTAGATGGGTAGGTTCTGGATTTTTTTTTTCAGTTTAAAATTTTGCAAAACCAAATCCCAAGTCTGGCAGACTATCAACTTGCTTGGTTGCAAATTGCATTTCTTGGACATCAGTGGAAAAATCATACCATGTTTGATGATCTAAACATCAACTTGAAATATCTATAACCAAAAACCAAATGACTCGATAATAGGCGGTTTTCCATAAGGGTCGTAACAAATTGTGTAGTGTTCACATCTACCAAATTTGATGTGTATGGGAGCTTTCAATATATTATAAGGATCACAGGATTTGGTTCTCAATATACACTCCCAAATTATATCCCAAATTTGAGCTCAATCACTATTTTTTAAGATTAAAATCAAATGTTGATAAAGAGAGTGGGAAGGGGTAGGGGAGAGCATATGGCGTTTACTCCAAACAAAGCATTTTCTATAGATTAATGCATCCATCGTGAAGAAAATAGAGTGATGAACGATAAAGTTTGTTACCCATGCTAAGCCCGCATATCCCTGTCTTGCCATAACCAGCCTCACCCTCTAACCAGTGTAGTAGACTACGTGATTCCTCAATGGTGACCCTACCTAACAAAAGCAAGTCACTCACACATCGAAGCTTCGCACCACGCTGCAGTCTAGGACGTCGTTGTCCATAGAAAGGGCTGCAGCACATTTAGCTCAGATTAATACCTACAATTGCCAAGAGAAAGCCACTGTTTTGCGCTTCATGGCATATAAGTAATAGTAGAAATATATCATCCACTTACGGTTTGGAAATTAACAAACAAAATTGCTAACCTTTCAAGAACCATGGTTGCTATATTTTCCTTCAACAAAGGTCCACCAAGGCGCAGCCTTCTTTCATATGTATGGTCCCCAGTACCTGCAGAGTTACAAATATCAATATTAATTGTCCTGTTGCAACATTGGGTAGAGAAAGGTCCAAAATTCTTCATAAAGACCACAAGAAAAGCCATAGTTAGAAGTTGTCAGTCCTAACCCATGAATCATATGTAGCTTTATTCCAAATTAATAATGTTTGAAAGTAAGGAGATATCTTCTTCCTTGATCACCTTAATTCATAGAAAAGTTAGAAGGTTGTTCTAACTTCTAACACATTGTGCCTTTTCTGTTGGTAAGTTTAATAGACTTCCTTGTGAAGGTGGACACACATTTTGTAGATGTTAAAACTCAGCAGAAACAGACTAAAATAAGCCTTACTGACTCTTCAAAACCACAAGACACAAAGATGCCACAAAGAAAAGAAGAAATGCTCCTCTCTCTAACACATGTATTAATAACCGTCGTGCCTAATCGTATGATCTATACAGCCTGAGAATGACCCTATCATCCTGCCATATATTTGAAGCAGCAAGAGCCACAACTTGAAAAGTACAAACAGCTTAACTTTAATGGAGAACTCCTGACAGTCATTCATGTCTTTTTTCAAGTTGCACCTACTTCTAAGACTCGAGACTAAGATTTCCACTTGTGTTCTAATACATTTGGGCTTCCGCTGCTCGAAATTAGAGGTAGACACTGCTGAATAGGACTTTCCTAGTACCAGTTTATCCACTCAAGAGGTGTGATGCTTCAGCTTCCAAGGACTGCTTTACTTTGACAATTAAGTAGGCTTCTCCTTTAAAGAGAATTTAAGAGAGCGAAATCTTATTCCCTTCACACTTGGGCATGTTTGGTTTGAGGGAAAGTGAGGAAAGGAAAAGAAATTAGAAGAGAAAATATGATTAACATGTTTGGTTACGAGAGAAAGTGAAAAAGAAAAAAGAAACTGAGAGAAAATAACTAACATAAATTTTCTTTAGCATCTCTAGTAAACTTGCGGGATTCCATTTTCTCTCTCAAACTATCCCTCTCTTTCCTTCCTGTTGCTTCTCCCCGTCTCTCTCAAACTCTCACTCACAATTTTCATCTCTACTTTGTTTTTAAACTTTCTTATCAACCAAACATGCAAAAAAATCATTTTCCTTTTCCATTCTTTTCCCTTTCTTTTTTATTTTGTTTTTCTTTTCATTTCCCTCACTTTCAGAAAACCAAACACAACCTTAGGTTCAGGGCATAAGGAAATAAAAGCATTGAACTAGTGAAAGTAGACGTTTGTTCTTCATCACAACCATCACTCTTAACACTGGGAGAGATACAGGGAGATAGGGTGTTTGACAAAATCTATACTATTTAGAAAGAAGACAGATTTTGAAATTTATTATTTGAATTATATAATTTTGTCAGGTCTGGCCTTCAGATAAGATAGTCTCATCTTTAGACATAAATCAGCTAAGCTTCTGATAAGACACTTTTTTTAGAACCACCATGTTAGGTGGGGCTTTTAGCCCTTATATTTCAAAATAAAGGTTGGGAGCGAGATAGCACATACCCCTACATAAGGAGAGGAGGGACCATAGCCCTACAAACCACTTAAAACCGAACAAATACATGAAAGAAAGAAGATCAAGCCCCATGTTTATCCACCTGCAAAGCCTGGAGAGCAGAGCTTGGCAAATGGTAAGTTTAAAAGTACAAGGCCAGGGAGCAGCTTGTGTACGAGCAGACTTGGCTAGGGCAGCAACAACTAGATTGCCTCCATGAGAGGCATGAAGGAGTGTAGTCTGGGGATGGATGACCTTGCGAATAGATTGAAGGATATAGGTGATATTCCAAGGTGGTTTATGGGAGAGAGTGAGGGTATTGGTGGTGCCCTTTGAATCATTTTCAATCTCAGAAATTACCAAGCTATGAGTAGCACATAGCTAGATGCCCACTAGAAGAGCTCTGGCTTCAGCTTCAGTTTTTGAAATTGTGTCCAGTTGGCAACTGAATCTGAGAATCAAATTCCCCACCATGTGTCTAATGATGCCTCCTCCACTGGCTTGGGAGGATGATTAGCCAAATGTGTTGACTTTGTGGCTCCTTGGGTTAGGGAGTGGGGTTCACAGGGATAGGGAGAAGTGGAAACACAATTGTATGAAGGATGGTGTGAGAGTGGTTATCACTGGGAGAGCGAGGAGTGTAGAGGTACCTTAATGTTTTGAACACAGTGAAGAACTTGAGAGGGAGTTAAGCTTGGATCCTCGTGATAAGGCACTTCCTATAGCTAAACAGCTCAAAAATCTATGCAAGGCAAGTTTCCCAACATCATATTTCGTTCCTTCCTTAATATTGACTAGAAACCTTCCTTAATATCCTTCTTGCCGCAGTATGTTCCTCAACACATTCCTCTTTCAGAATCTCCACTCCCCTCGTTAAGGCCAACTGTCATAAATCTAAAAAAGACTAGTTTTCCCTTGTTGGTGTTACTGATCACAAACTTTGTAAAGGATACCTTATGCTTGTTTCCATTCTACATTTTGTACATACCAGAAGCTAATATTTTCCTTAGAATTCCTGTAAATGCTAGTACAATCTTGATCAATGGTATCTGAATAGTACATAGCTAAATGATGCATGTGTTCAATTTTTGGCAATATAATTATAAAAGGGTAATTATTTGGAAACCCACCTAAGGTTTCACCACTTATCATTGAACCTCCGTGACATTACTTTTCTTCATGGAGTCCCCATTCTGTCTTCTCATCTCATACTCAAAAGTCCTGTTAAGTGCTCACATGGAGAAATTTAATGCTTAGGAAAAGAAATGGCCTTCTTTTTTATCTATTTTATCATTGGAGACTTTCTTCTCCATGAACTTATTCAATTTACTAAACCCTAACTCATCATCCAAACTTTGATATTTGTGGAAATTGATGTGTTATGCCCCAATATCTATGCAATTTTAACTAGATTTCTCTTTTTGTTGAACATGTGAATTTCGAGTTTGGAAGATCCAAAGCTCAAGTTTGAACCATTGATTAAGAAACTTTGGAAACTTAAAGCTCAAGTTTGAAGGAGAAGAGGAAAAAAATACAAGATTCAAAGCTCAAGTTTGTAGAAAATTTATTAAATTGCAATTCCAATTGGGTAAAACATATTTTTATGAAAAATATAGTCATACGTTGCAATAAAAAATACAAAGTTAATAACATTCAACTACATTAAAATAAATCTACAAAGAAACACATAGGAAGTAGAAATATGAACAATTCCTTCACCTTCTTTGAAAATCTAGTTTGTTGATATATAGAACAAATAAGGGGAAGAGCAAGTTTAAAATTACATAAATATTTGGACACAACAAAAAGTTTTATAAATCTTAAGGTTTAGTTAGGAATTTAAGGTTTTGATGGAATTGGAGAATTTTGGTTTACAGTTTGACTGTTTGGGGGCACACACAAAACAACAAACCTATGATGAAGTCCCAAACAATGAAATGTTTGAGTTGAAAAGTTTGATAAGAAGAGATCTTTTAGTAGGAATTTAGGTTTAATTTAAACCCACTTTGGGATTTAAGATTCAAGCAAATGAATAAGTTCATGGAGAGAAAAATCACCCATCAAACAAGAGGCATTTTTGTCTAACACGACTAGGGTTGGGTCCACGGTGAAGAGGTAGGACAGTGGGGAGAGGGGGTAGAAACCACACGACTAGGGTTGGGTTAGAGTTGAGAGATGAGGAAGGTGGTGGCAGAACAGCTCCAAGCCTAGGCGACCTAGGCATGAGCCTAGGGTCCCAAAATTTACAAAGCCCACCTAAATTTTACCAAGACTCCAAAATTTTACAAAGCCCCCTATGCGTGTGTGTATGAGAGGGGGGGTGGTAGGACTGCAAGAGGGAATTGGGGAGCGGTGAAAATTGTCGTTTGACCCTTCTAAATCAATGCCGCAGGGTAGCAAAGTGCAAAGTATTAACATGAAATAGTTCAAGGTTGCAAAGAGATTTTATATGGAAAAGATGAAGCTACTTCAATGCAATTTAGCCCAATTTTAGTCTTCAAGTTCCTATAAAAGTACATGCACAACAATGCAATTACAAGATCCCTACGCCGCCGAACCGAGCCAACAACCGCGCCAGCCTCCCAGTCCTCCGCCGGGAACCCCTCTCCACCGTCAGCGTTCGCGCGTGCCGGGGAGAGGAGGAGTTCAGATTTATACAACAGAGATAAACCTATAAAAACTCTTATCTTATAAGAGTAAATGCACAACAGAGATAAACCTATAAAAACTTGCTGATTTATACAAGATAAATAAATTATAAGTTCAGATTGTTGAACTTCTAGCAGAGTATAAAGCTATGTTGCAATTACAAAAATACAACACTGACACATGACATGAAAACGACACCATCCTAGTGTAGTTTGGAGTAAGTGTTGTGTCCAATACTTGTGAAGATACCGTGCAATACGGACATGACACCGTTTCTTGGAATGTCCATGGTTCTAAGTACAAAGTGATTAGGATTAATGTCCAAAGTTCAGGGCCTATTTGGTTAAGTCTTTTCTTTTCAATATTTTGTGTTTAAACGTCAAAAGTAAAACAAATTGTGTCTGGCTGCCTTCACTTCAAAATTCATTTCTGAAAAAAAAATTCACAGAACCCATGTTTAAAAGTGGTTTCCAGGAAGTTAAAAAAAAAGGAGCTTTCCCAACTTCACTTTGGACCACTGTTCACACACTACTCTTTCCTCCTCCAAAATTCCTGTGCACTATCTTGGCAATATTATTAGTAATATTATTAGCAATAATTAGTTTCCTTTCAAAGAAGATATTTCTAGCAATATTGCTAATAATATCTTTTCTTTCAAGGAAAAAAATTACTAGTAATATTATTAGCAATAATTAGTATGATTTAGTTTCCTTTCCAACAAATTATGGTTAGCAATTGTAGCCATCCTCTATCTATATATAGAGGTGAAAATTCTCTTGAAAAGGTTATCAAAGAAAAGTTTAATCAAAAACATAGACGGTACTTCTCCCGATCTGAGAAGCGCCCGCGCCTGCGACAAGGCGCAACACCAAGGCCGGCGGTCACAAGACCAGACGGCTTCTTCATCGTCTTCGTCTCATCGTCCAGTTACGCGTGCCTTCGCTAAGCAAGAAAAAGCGCGTAACATGTGCCCATGTTCCGAGCCATATTCATGTCCCTGCAACATAGTTATTTCTGCAATTTTCATCGCAACAGTATTCATATCATCATAGATTCCGATTCAATTCTTCGAGGAAGAGGTATATCGTCCGGTCACTACCACTAAATTAAGTGTCAAAGACTCGCACTCTTACAACATTGAAGAAAATAAAGTACCTGCCAAGTGAACCACACAAGCCATATTCTGCGGCTGTACAAACTTTGGCGTAAGGAAAGCAACCCTGGCATTATGACTCTCCGGAGGCAACGCATCGATCAGTCGCTCGTCGCACGGGGTCCTGAAGACACCCTCCCTCAAGCATGCAGTTTTTGTCTCCCACAACGTATGCCATGACGGCCGCACCATCTTGGGCTGCCAATTCTGGCTGGCTGCCTCGGGGAAGAGCTGCTTAACCATGTTCTCCAGCAGAACAAGATTGCTCCCTCCCCATCCGCTCGAGAAAAAGGGGGTGCTCAATCTAGTTCGGTGAAGAAAGGCCCCGTAAACATGATCCAATACATAATGGAGTAATCCCAGATTTACTGATACCATCTCCGTCGAAGATCAATATCTCAAACTAGAACGAACTAGAAAACAAAACAAAAAAAACTGAATTTTAGACAGATTAGTAAATTTGTCAAATCTACAAACAAGCATAGATCTTGAATTTTAACATGGTACCAGCCAGGTTCAATTAACCTAGGAAGCACGGCCACTCCATAAATGGTGTCAATCAAGCGTCATATCGGTGTCTGATATGACTCAAACATGACACATACACCTATACTAGGACATGCCGAAATCAGCAGCCGTGTCCGGGTCGTGTCCGGGTCTTGTGATGTCATGTCATCCAACAGACAAGAAAGGAAAATCTATTAAAATGCTAACCCACATTGGAATGGAAGCACACAAAAATCTAAAGAACATCCGTAAGAAAATCTCTGATAAATTCACATAAAAATCCATCGTCTTAAAGTATGATTTGAACTGTTACAAAATCAAAAAAAAAAAAAAATGTTTTTATAATAATTCCAAACTAGGAAAAGGAGTGGGAAGTGGTCGGAAATACCTAGATCCCAAATTCATCGATCCATAGATCGGTCCGAGGATGGATAGGTGGACTTCCCGTAGAATCACGATCGACCCTCCGTCAAATCTCTATAACCCTTTTATTTTATTTTTATTATTATAATGTTTACATCTGTACCCTCTGAAATATTCATTATTGAATGTCTACATTTCTGTAAACTCATTTCTTATGTACTCACGGTGAAGATAAGGTAGGTTTGTTCATGCATAGATACCCTTATAAAAAGGTTGTTTTAAAATTAGAGTTAATTGTCAAAATTGTGCATAAGAATCGTAGTGGTTGCCGTTTTGGTAATCCAACTTTTCTTTTCTGTTAATTTGGTACATAATTTTTACATTTTGATTTAAAGTTGTTACTTTTGGATGAAAATAGTTAAGAATAGACATGTGATAGTCACGTACCTTATTTTTATAATTATTTTTATCATGAAGAGCCGATACGTCGGCTATAATTGATTGTAGAGCCATAATTTTGTACTCTACAAAAGCTATTTGTTTATGTAGAATTTCTTCGAATACTAATATTCTTCTAAAAAATGATATTTTAAAATTAAAAACTTGACAAAAGAACCATAAAAAATAGGACGCGTGACCATCATATGTCTATTTTTATCGATTTTTATCCAAAAATAGCAACAAAACTTAGTTCAGACACTCATTAAACCAAAATACAAAATTTATGCACCAAATTAAACAAAAAAATATTCGATCACCAAAATGATAACCACTGCATTCCATATACACAATTTTGATAATTAACTCTTTAAATTAAGTACGATATAACTTTTTTATCTGAAATGTGAAGTTCATGTCGAATTTGAATTCTCTACAAAATATTCTTATCATACTCATATAATACAAGCTTTACAAAGTATTGTAAAGTGTCAATTTTATACTGAACTAAACTGGCTTTTGTGGTCAGTGAGAAGAGCTATAACCTCTCTAGTTGGACGGAGATCTCGCGATCAAACCGTGGCTGGATGGAGGTCTCGAGATTAAACTGCGAAGAAGGTGCGTATCGCTGGACATCACAAAAAAAGTGCCAATTTTATTAAAAGACTGCTATCTTCGTAGCGGGTTTTAGTTTAAATTTTTTTTATTTCTTTGTATTTCTGCATAAATACTACAATTTTATAAATCCTTCCTATCAATTTTTATATTGAGATTGGATTCAAATTGGATAGAAATTTATGTTGACCCGTAAATTGTTTATTATGGATACTGTATCTACTTTTGAGTCCTGGATGCAACCCTTCGAAAGTCGGATCCAACTTTCGAGTCCAAATAACAGTCCTAGTTATGATATCAAAGTTCATTAGGGCCTAGGGCCAGTTTGATAAACCATAAGTGTTGAAAATTTTAGACTCAGCACTTTCAATGATAAATTTTATGTTAAAATTTATTCAATTTTTTGTCCTCTTATTAGGGAACAAATGTGTTTGGTTGAAAAAGAAAAAAAAAAAAAAAAAAAAAACTATATTCTAATAATAATAAATTATAATTAATTTAGAAAATATAGGTTATAGGCAGGGGACAGGAACTGGGGTGTAATCATTACCCTAACTTTCCATGGTTACCAAACAAAGGATTTGGTAAATCCAACCCAAAATTTAGAATTTTGCTTCTTTTCCACCTCACTTACATGTTACCAAACATGCCCTTAAGAAAAGTCATAGTTAATAGGCAGAAAAATAAATACTCATAAATTCTTGCTAAATATAAGAGATTGTTCAGCAAGCTTATTTCTCTAAAACAACTAATTTTTCAGAATATAGATTATAATGTATATTCTGAAAAACTAGTTGTTTTTAGAAAAATAAGTTTGTTGAACAATTTCTTATATTTAGCAAGAATATATTCAATATTTAAATTATATTTAATATTTAGCTGAACATATAACAAAATTTAAAATATATTCAATATAAAAAATAAATTTAAACTAACTACATGATATTATCTAACTAAATACATATATAAAATTCTAAAAATATATTTATAACAAATTATAATTAAAATATATTTAAAATATTTTAATATAATTTAAATTTTATCTAATTTTTTACTAATATTATAGATTTTTTTTTCTTTTTTGTACGCACAACACACATGAACATGACTATTTATATAAACTAACGTGACTATTTATACTAGTATATATGCACGCACTTTGCACATATCTTGGAGTGGATAATGTTGATGAGTTGGTTTAACTCTGTTGCTTTTAATTATATAGGTTAAGAGTTCAACACTTCGAATTCCGTGGTAACAGCTTAGAAGACTTAGCAAGTTGCATGAACGTTTCGATTTTCGTAATACACTAATATATCTCTTAAATGATTGTGGGTGAAATTTATTGTAGGTAATCTTTTTAATTAGTAAATATATTGAAGGATATTTTTGAATACAAAAAATCAACGATGAAGTCTACTTTCTTACTTTTCGCATTATATTGTAGATATAATAAAAATAATTATAGATATAGCGATCACAATAAGGATACAAAGAACGGTCGATGCTAAAGAAATATGATATATATTCGAAGACTAGGAATATGATATTATATATATATGTTATCGACATGACAAAAGAGAGCCAGACAAATTATAATTCTTGCCATATATGTTGTTAAAATGATAAACTAATATAAATAAGTAAAAACGAATTATCAGAAGTGCCAACACAATAGTTATGTAACTAGTACAATTAACAAATTTATAAGGGGGATACATACAATAATATATATAATGTAGGGTGCACATTGTAAAATGCGAAAAAAAAAACAGAGGGAGAGAGACGGAGAAAACCTGGGGCAGTATGAGGAGGATAGAAGGGAGACTGCGGGATATCGTGGGGCCCACGTCAAAAACTGCTTTGTCAGTCGCTGTTTGCTGTTTTGGTTGCCCCCACATTACATGGAGAGGCCCCACTCACCTGGATTGGAAAAGCATATTCCTAACAAAAGAAAAAGAAATTGACATCAAATCTTAATTATAGTAGGGACCTGAATACATGTTTGACCCATTAATGTACTCATGGTAGCCGCTGACTGCATGCGGGTCCCACTTTACCACTACCGGTTGCTTGTTAGCAAAGTATTATGGTGATAGAAAATTTTTTCAGAAAAAAAACTCAATCAAACACAACCGACATAAATTAATTTTACAGAATTATTTTACTTGATTTTTTTTATGAAATTTAATTTTTCTTTATGTAAAACTTAATTTGGGTGTTTGATTGTCATTATTTTTCATAGAAAATAGTTATTTTCAATAAAAAATATATTTTACTATGGGTTGGGACAATTTTATTTTTCACAATTTTGAAGAAAAATATAAAAAATAATTGTTTTTTAGAAAATAATTTTATGAAAAATATAAGCCATGAAATATTGCAATTGGTGAAAAAATTATGATAAAAATATGTTTCATGAAAAAAAAAAATTCAATCAAACACGCCCTTATTTTATTGAGTTATTGTAAGAAGGACTTGTTTGGTTGTACCAAATAGAGTACAAAACTAAAAAAAAAAAGTGTACATAAGCAACCTGTAATAAGCAAAAAATAAAAGAATATAGATAAAATGAAAATATGCTAGGTTAATAATCGTTACTCTTTATAAGAAGGCTTGAAAATTGGTTCAAATTTGAACCGCATAAGCCGTTTGTAAATCCTCCATCAATTATTAAAAAAATTACGAAAGATAATAATTCTACAAGTAAATTTCTCTCTTTTCTTTCACACAACATAAAGTTCTATGAACATATATTTAAAAACTAATTTAAAGGATGACAAGAGTTTTTCATTAAAAAAAAAGACTTACTAGAAAATATATCCAAATTCCTCTAACATATATATAATAAATTCAAATTCAAATATATTTAATATTCAAATTATGTTTAAACTAAAATATTATCTAAACATATATCTAAAATTCTACAAACATATTTATAACAAATTTTAATTAAAAGATATTCAAATTATATTAAAGTAACTTAATTTAAATTTTTTTTATATATTTTTTAATAATATCAGATAAATTTGTTCTATCTAATATATATATATATATATATATATATATATATATATATATATATATATATATCCCGTTACCCATATATAGATAAACGGGATATGAGCCATAGTGCTCATGTTCCTACATGAGCTATGCACATGTGGACCAATAGAAATAGACTTTTACATCACATGTGCACCAATGTGTACAGTATACTCTATTCCTATTGGTTCATATATTGGTAAACGGAATATGAAGCATAATGCTCATATTCCTGCATGAGCCATGCACATGTGGACCAATAGAAATAAACTTCTACATCATATATATATATATATATATATATATATATATATATATATGGGTAAACGGGATATGAGCCATAGACTAATATTCCTATATGAGCCATGCACATGTGGACCAATAGAAATGAATTTCTACATGTAAACCCCCTAATTTTTCAGGAATTTTTAAAATGGATTTTCGTAATTTTTTGTAATTTTCTGGGATTTTTTAATTAAAACTAAGATATTTTGAGATTAAATAATTTTTAAATAATGTTAAATAATATTAAAATACTATGATAATAATATTTTTAGGTATAAAATAAAAAATTAGACATAGGGTAATTTTTCAAAAATTTATTGGATCCCGAAAATATTTTTAAAGAACTAGAAACTAAGTTTTAATTAACCCTAAATAAACCCTTGAATAAACCCGGTTCAATTGAACCAAACCAATCCGAACCGGACCCGGTTCAATTGAACCAACCCCAAACCCTGCGGGTCGGATCGGGTCTGAACCCGACCCGAAACCCGAGTACCCGAACTCGCACCCATGCCATTATGGATCCGGTCGGATCCCCATCCGCCCGACCCGGACCCAAACCCGACCCGCCTAATCCCTAACCCCTCTTCCCCGACTTTCCCTCTCCCCAGCGCCGCTTCGTCTCCGCCGGACGACCCGCCATGGTGCCTCACCTCCCAGCCTCTCCGGCTCCCCCGCAACGGCCGCCGCTCCCTCTCCCACTCGCCTCTATAAAATCTGCCTCTGCCTGACCGAGCAAGCCCCTAGCCACCGTCGTCTCCGGCGAAGCCCGCTCTGCCGTCTCCCCGAGTAGCCCCATCCACCATCGCCTCCGCCTGAACCCCGGCCGCCTCGACCCAGCCGAGAGCCCCTCCGTTCTCTGCCGCCTCGACCCAGCCGAGACCCGCAGAACCGTCGAACCCCCAGCGCCACTGCCCGAGCCTCCGCCACCCTCGTCCTCGCCGCAGCAGCTCCAGCACCGCGTCTCCCCTCCGCTACGACGCCCAGTGCCGCCTCCAGCTCCGGGACGAGCCAACGAGCCCCGCTCTGCCTCCGCCAGCACGCCGCCCCTCCTCCGGTGAAGCCCCGGCGAAGTCTCCGGCGATCGAAATCCTAACCCTAGGCACTGTACAGTACTGTGCCGTGTAGTGTCGCGTCGCCTCGCGGACACGAGAAACCCAGTTCTGCGTAGCCCTGTTCAGGTACCATTTTTTCTCTCCTCGTTTTCCCTTTTTCCGTGTCTGTTGTAATGCGAACCCTGCGTGACCCTCTCGATGCCCGTACAACCCGCTCGGTGTGTCGCGTCCTGTGGTGATCGCGAACCGCGATCCAAAAACAGGAAAATAAATACCTCATTTTCTCCGAAACTGAGTGCGTTCCGCCAAACGGGACAACTTGGTCGCGTGCGGTCTTCACCGAAAGGTGCGCGCCGTTGATACGAACGTGTGGGATTTCACGAAAGTTGATTTGGATGTGCGTGCACACTGAAATCAACGCGTATCCGCCGACAACGTCCCGTATCGGCCTGTTCTGGAGCTCATTGTAACTTTGTGTACACACGTCGGATCAAAACAAAACTTATGCCATCCGACTCGTAGCAATACGCTGGTCCTGTGACCCAAGTTTGGTTCGATTCTGAGAATGTTGACAAAATCGCGTATCGTGGGCCCCGCGGCTCCACTCGACGGACGATTTTGTGATCGGCTCATCGGAATCCAGTTCTGGAAGTTCCGTTGGGTTCGTATCATCGTTCTGGACTTGTTGACACTAAGTTTGACGAATTTGGAGAACATTGTCTCTGATACGTTTTTCGGTGCGAAGCGGCACACATGTGGACCCCACTTTGACCAGAAACTGTCATTTTTGCCCCTGTGTCCAAATTGGACTCAAGAATAGGCGTTTCTAGCTATTTGATATTTTCTGAATCTGATGGTGATGTCTATTTCAGCTTTTGGAGAAGTATCTGCAAATCCCGCTGCTACCAGAGCTATAGTTGGAGTCAGAACACCAAGCAAGTGTACCTTGCCAAACTTGCAGTTTTGTTACTTATTTCTTTGACTTAATTAATTATTGTACATGCTTAACCTAGAACCGTGTGACTTTACTTAGCGTCAGATTAATATTCGGGTGCCAACACCGTACGCGGAGTTGTGTAACGTCATCTAGAGATGGATATCGACACCCTTTACATTCTCGTGCTTGCATTATCAAGTACGTTATAACCCAGGACACCTGATACTATTCATGAGACAGAATCTTCCTGAGATATTCATGGTGATTCTGTATAGGATACAGGTTTCATGACATATTCTTTATATATATGCTTAGATCTTATTATGACTTGCTGCATTAGATATGATCTTGCGTGTCATGGACATGAGACGTGTGATTACATTGGGTGGGGAGAGACACACAGGCTACAGGCTGATTTATATATATATTTATTATGGTGAGGCCTTAGACTCTACATCAGAGCTAGGCACTCTACTAGTGAGATATTATTGTGAGGCCTTAGACTCTACATTAGAGCTAGGCACTCTACTAGTGATATCACTGCTACCGGCTCCCTGACACCGAGCTTGTAGTGGTCTCAGCCTGAGTTCTAGTGATGCTCGTAACTTGCATATCACATAGCTGGTTACATAGTTTACCCTCTTATTTCATTTATTATTGCACTACATTTATTTTGGCTTGAGTTATTCTTGTACCTTGCTATGTCCCCTAAGGACCTGGATCCGGATTGTGTCCCTAGGTTTAGCCAAGGAGATCTATCCCGAGATATACGAGACAGGAGCATACATTGGAGCAGTGCCAGAACCCGAGGACGAGGTGATAGCTGAGGATTTCTCCTGAGTATATGCATATTCTATACTCAGTTATTTCTATTGTTAGACTCTTTATTTCCAGTTTATTGAGTTGATGTATCAAACTCATTATCGGGTTGTTCCCCGACTTATGATTTATCGTGACTTGGTATTGCTTCATATTCTGATATTGTGATTTTATTTCTGTGGATGAGATTAGTAGACCTTTATTGTTGTACTACAACTTAAGTACACCCTGATGGATCCATTAAATTGGGTTTGTCCATCGGTGTGTGCTGCTGGCCATTGTCACGTGTCCAGTCCCTCGATATTTTGGGACTGGGGCGTGACATAGTTTTTGTGGTGGCCCATGCAGGTCAACGACTAAATTGTTCGGTTTCAACTTAGGGAACGAGCAAGCCTGCAATAAGGTTAGGTTGAGTTATAGGATCTCATCCACTTGCTTGAATCGTTCTTAACATCTATATCGGATTCGTATTTATGTCTTAGCTTGCATCCTGTCTTGATTCCTGTGTGCCTCTTATTGTTTATTTTGAATGCAGAGTAATGGATCCACGAGCAAACGACGAGACTCCTGCAACATCACCACGAGAAGTTGTGGTAACCAACGAAGAAGAAGTAACACTAGTGGATGGTGATCAATCAGCTCAACAACGCAGTCAAGCGAATCAACATGCCTCGAGAAACCAGCAAGATGACATTCCACCATCGACGCAGTTTACTCCACCAATGCCCGTATTTCCACAAGGACAGGCTATGGACGGGCATCAGATATTACAAATGATATACGCAATGATGCAAGTTCAACAACAAATTCAACAAGAGGCTCTACGTCATGAGGCAGAGAACTTGAGGAGCAGCCTAGTAACCGCACTAGAGCAGGCAAATTTACCAGCACGACGGCCAACGATGGGCTCTATCACCGATTTCTGCCAGTTGAAGCCCCGTACCTTCTCAGGCAAAGATGAGCCCATAGAAGTTCAGGAGTGGCTCACCAACACACAACATCAATTATAAGCAGCTGAGCTTCCACGGGAACGTTGGATGACTGTCGTCAGAATGCAATTGACGGGCAATGCACATCACTGGTGGCTATCTGAGGAGATACGGCTCGGACCAGACCGAGTTACTTGGGAGAAGTTCTCCAGACTCTTTCAGGAGATGTACATTCCAGCCATCGCTCGATCAGAACTTTGGGATAAGTTCAATCGCCTCACTCAAGATAATATGACGGTGGAGGAGTACAACGTTGAGTTCATTCGTCTAAGTCGCTTCGTCCCAACCTTGATCCTGATAGAAGAAGAGAAGGCCGAGAAGTTCTTCCACGGACTAAACTTCGAGCTACAAAGACTGATCGGATCCGTTGCACCTACTTCTTACTCGGACGTTCTTGCAGCAGCCCGACGCATGGAGCGCGTCATCAGGAGAGAGACCGACCTGAAGCGGCCTTCCACATCCGCACCAACCAGAGCAGCATAAGAGGAGTCTGCAAAGCGTCAACAGATAAATCCACCACCGAGAGCAACACCAAGAACCTCATTCCTTCCTACTTGTTACTACTATGGCAAGATAGGCCATATTGAAAGAGAATGCAGACGCAAGCTGGGAATGTGCTTAATTTGCGGATCTAGACAACACTTAGCCAGAAATTGCACAACACATCAAGGAGAAACACTAATGATTCATCAAGAAGCTTTACCAGTGCCGAGGCCAGCCTATCCAGCATTGGGAGTATCACAAACGGGAGTTGAAAGAGTCATACCACCACCTCTAGGAGGGTATCAGCCGAGGCCACCTTTGATACCCCAGGCACTACTCTTCCAGCAGGCTCAGTAGCAGCAGAGGAATCGACCGCAAGGACGCGGACAAGCTCTGTAGATGACCTTGGAGAACGCGCAGACTCGTGGATTAGCTAATACGTGTAAGTTTTTGTAGCTATCTCATCTAGTATTGCTTTAGCTCGTGCCTATTGGTTCATGACCTTAGCCTTAACCTGATAGTTTTGAACTTGCTAATAATTGATAACCTATTGATAACCTAGTATGTTTTTATAAGTGATAACCTAGTTTTTCTAAACTGTAGTTCTCTAGATTTTCTGCATTCTGAAAATTGCATAACTTCCATTGCATAGGGAAATGATTCCTTAAGTGTTTTCCTTAAAACCCTCATCCTTGATTCTCTTTAATAGTGATGTGCTTCGAACAATGCTTGCAATCGTGTCATCTCTGTTGACCGGTTATTCTTTGATTGCGAGGACGCAATCCTCTTAAGGGGGGTAGATTGTAAATCCCCTGATTTTTCAGAAATTTTTAAAATGGATTTTCATAATTTTCTGGGATTTTTTAATTAAAACTAAGATATTTTGAGATTAAATCATTTTTAAATGATGTTAAATAATATTAAAATACTATGATAATAATATTTTTAGGTGTAAAATAAAAAATTAGACATAGGATAATTTTTCGGGAATTTATTGGATCCCGAAAATATTTTTAAAGACCTAGAATCTTAGTTTTAATTAACCCTAAATAAACCCTAGAATAAACCCGGTTCAATTGAACCAAACCAACCCAAACCGGACCCGGTTCAATTGAACCAAACCAACCCGAACCAGACCCGGTTCTATTTTATTCTTTTGTAATAAATTCTATTTACAATCTATATTCTAATTTAACATTACTTCTTAATTTTTTTCGTTATTTATTGATCCCTAATTATTATTTTTTTATCTTCCAACTTCTAAGCCATCTTGTACAAGCCCATACATTATATTTTCCTACGTCCATTCACATACTATGTCCAAACTATTTCTTTACCCATTTCATCCAAATAATAAATCCCCTGAATTAAACCAATAATCTAAGTCCTAAATAATTAACTAAGATTAAGTAATTAATTTTAATCGTAATTATTAGTTAACACATCATAATTAGCTGGGCTAGTAAATCAATGCTACTTAGAAATATATTAAATAAATTCCTAACTCTAAATAGCGCACATACTTTACAACTATAAAATCTCACCATCATACAAATGCACCATTATACAATTGGGCCATGCTTGCACTTCGTTACATACACCTACACAAAATTGTTTACATCTTTAACGTAGTAGCAAACATGTTATACTTTGTAAGAACTACCTAATTTTTTAAATTATTTTCTTTTGTGTAATCGAATCCGAACTTTCAAATCAATTAACAAATTCTTCTAAGTCATTCCATTCTTTTAAAATAGCCATCCTATCCTTACCTATTCAACCAAATTATTTTTTTTAGTTGTTTAGTTTGGTTATTTTATATTTTATTTTATTTTAGCCTATTCAAATCCTAAGTTAATAACGGATTGTTAAAGCTTTTATATATATATATATATATATATATATATATATAAACTCAAGTTTATTCTTTCATTTGAATAAATATAGTTCAAAAAAATTATTCCATGTATACACTCTTCTCCTAAAGAATATTTTCACTCCCCTTTTTTGCTCGTAACCAATCCAGATCTTTCACTTTCTCTCATTCTCCTTCTCCTTCTCTTTGCAACTGTCAATCCTTCTCTCCTATAAAATAAAAAACAAAAACAAAAAACAAACTAGGAATATATGTGACATTATATATGTAGGAACCCTTGGTGGTGGGGGGGGGGGGGGGGGAGGGGGGATGAATGTCACGTCCCGATTCCGTAGAATCGCTAACCGTCCCCCGGACGTGATGCCGTGCGAGCATAATGAGCGTCCGCACAAGACCTAGCATAATGATATATATATATATATATAAACACAACAACTGAGTTCAGAAGCTAAATATCTCATATTGACACGAAGAAAAGTTTTCTTTATTGATAATGTACATCTTTGTTACAAACTCTTGACTCAAAAGTAAGGGGTGTCGCACGGGCTTACAAGATGGACGCAAAATAAGATAGCCGTTTCATACATTATATCCTTTACTAGAACTTCAAAATATAATAGACACCTTACGGCGAAACTATCGCCTTTTCTCGGAGCTGCATAAGATGTGTGCACAAGCTTCAGATATTTTGTACAAGTTTCAAAAGGCACGAACGGAATGCGCCGAGTAATGGACTGGTTGAGGGAAGAAGCTTCAGCTCCTCGCCCCGTCGCCTTGGCTCGGGGAACCTGCTGCAACGAGGGTCAGTACTTTAAAAAGTACCGGTGAGGACGAGCTAACCCAACTAACCAAATCGACACAATATTCAGGTGAGGCAATAAATTATTATTGTGGACTTTCTATCTTGCATTAGTTCAAGTTACAACATGCAACGTATATATAAAATGACTGAATAAATGTGCCACCGTTCGGTGACTTTTTACCTACGACGTTGCATCCACCTACACAAGACTTACCATGTTCTTCCCTGTCAAGAAGACATCATTAGCTTGAACAGATAATGCAATAATATGCTGGGTCATGGCACACATTATCACCGTGAACAATAGCTACAATAAGACGGTGATCCTTGCAGCGCGGGTAGCAAGCCTCGCTACAAGATACCGCGTTACCCATGCTAGTCTTGCTAGCATAGCTATCCGAGTTCCGTCTGGAACGAATCGACCCCAGTGCGCAGGAACTAAACCTTGTGCACAAGTTGTCCGACCAAACGATGTCTCATTACTAAGTTAAAAAATAAAGCATTTCAAGCCATCAGAATGAACACAACTACTTTAGCACAGTGCGATTGGCATAATCTACCTGCTCAAGTGATCACATTTTAAATATTTTGCACTACTCATTTGCACAGTTATAAATAATAAGTTCTAGCTATAACTGAAGCATAAATAGATAGATGCACAACGGACAAGCACGCATACAATATGATCGTACGAAAATTTTGTATGACAAGCATCAGTGTTCCAAGTTTACTTCTTATTATCTTGACTCACTTATTATTATTTATTTGGTATTGTTGATCGGAACGCACAAACGAGTCAGATTTTTAAGAATGAAGACTTGGAAGAAGGGAGCTAATCGAAAGTAAGGCCACTTACAAGTTTGATAATCGGGGAAGAGAAAATGAGAGATCTTCAAGACTCCGCTCGCGCGTCGCCTACACGATCACCTGCACGCACCAACAAATGATCAATATCTCCTGCCTCGGTCTTCCAGATTTTGATACAAAATGCGAAGTTCAAGGAACGAAGACAATAAAATTTATCGAAACCGTTCAAGAATACGCAAGTCACAAAACCAACAAGAAAGCAACCAAGCGGCATTGAAAACGGGCAAAGAAACCAACGCAACGGAAAGGCCCCTCGCGACTCTGCCGCCGAGTCCTTCCTCGAGGCACGATCCACTTAATGTGGGACTTAATTCCGAAGAAACCAATCCATAACGAGAAAAGAATCTTGATTCAATCTGTCCCGATAGAACGATACCAAGTATTTCTTGGCCGTGCTCCCCGAATAGGGGGACGGGGTACTACATCTTAACCAACTAATAAAATATTTCGTCCTTGAAACATAGGCATGGAACTTACCCCTAAGAAAACAATGAGGGAAATTCTCTTTTATGTCTGATTCGAGTTCCCAGGTCGACTCCTCGACTGCGTGGTTCCGTCAGAGTACGCACACGAGCGGACTAAATGATTCTGTAGCTGCTTATCCTTTCGATCGATGATCTGCACAGGTTCTACTTTATAGGACAAGTATGCTTGCAAATCCAACTGACCAAAATCTACCACGTGACTTGGATCATGCACGTACTTCCACAGCTGTGATACGTGAAAGACATCATGCACGTCTGATAGGCTCGGTGGTAGGGCAATTTGATATGCAACTTGTCACGACCCGATTCCGTAGAATCGTTTGAGGCGTCCCCCGAATCGTGACCGTCGTGCGGGCCTGGAGTTGCGCCCGCACAAGGCTTTAATGATTTTCATAGCAAGCACATATTTAGAGTACGCAGATAAATTGAAACACAGATTTGAAACATGAAAAAGTTCTCTTTATTGATAATGAACATCTATTACAAACTCTTGAACGAGTCAGCTAATATGCCGCACGGGCTTACAAAAGTGTTGACTCAAAATGAGATAGCAGTCCTGTATATTATATCCCTTTACTAAACTTCAAAAGATATAGACCTCCAGGCTGGAGGATAGCTTTGCCACGGAGCTGCATTTGTGTATGAAGAGTTGCAAGCTCCTATCTTCAAAATGCTTCAAAGGGCGCGGTGAAGATGCGCCAATAGCTGGACTGAATTCGGGAAGACAACTTTGGCTCCTCGCTCGATTCGCCTTGGTGCGGAGAACCTGTTTCAACGAGGGTCAGTATGTCAAAACATACTGGTGAAGGCGAGCTAGCCGAACTATACCAGTCAACACGTTGTTTTAATGAAGCATGCATATTTGTGGGTTTCTATCTTGCCTTAGTTCATTTACAAGTAAGCAGCATATAGAATTTACTGAAATGAACGTGCCACCGTTCGGTGGATTTTACCTGACCGTCTGAATTACCTGCACAATACTTACCATGCCTTCCCTGCCACGAAGACACAAGTTAGTTTGCAACAGGTTTAAATATACAAGATGATCACTGGCTTGGTTGCCATAATGGACGATAGTCTTTGACGAGATTGGTGTGCAACGAAAGTACAAGGGAGCGTTGCAAGCCATTCCGCCAAGAATAAGAGACTAAACAATAGGTCTCGCCCAGACCAGATCGATGCCAGTGCCCCAGCATCGTCCGCAAGACCGTTATCCTGTGCACAAGTTGTCCATGATCGAACAATATACAAGTAACAAGTTATTGCAGTTGAGGCAACAAGAGTACAAGAAAAGCAATTGTACAAGACAAGCAATAATTCATGATTTATTCTCAAGCGAACAAGCATGCTATTAAGTATCCGTTCGTGCAGTTTATTGACAAGCATATATACCAAGTCTATTCTCTTTTATCTTGGTTTCTTTTATTATTACTTGGTATCGTTTGATCAGGGCAAAGAAGAATACAGATTTTATGGTGTAAAGCTTGGAAGCAGGGCTAGCTAATCGGGTTGGTAGCCACTTACTTAGATTTTGGAAGGGAGAAGGAAAGAGGCACTTCACGACTCCGCTCGCAAGCCGCCTACTGCTCGTTCACCTGCACACGAACAGCTTGATCAATACTTCTTCCTCTCTTTCCAATCTCGGAATTGAAGTGCAGTTCAATGAACGAAAACAATGAAAACTATCGAAATCGTTCAAGGAAAACAAGTAAATCCCAAAACCAACTCAAAGCACGAAAGTAACAAGCGACATCGAAAACCGAGACAATAAAAGATAGCAGCTGAGAGGTCCCTCCTGACTCTGCCGCTAAGCCGATCCTTGGGGTGCGGTCCACTGAATATGGGAATCGATTCTGAAGAAACAAATCCATAATGAGGACGAGTTCTTAATTCAATCTATCCCGATCGAACGATACCGTCTTGTGTTTCTTAGCCGTGATCTCCGCATCGGGAGAACGGGGTGCTGCATCCTACCCAACTAATTGAAAGTTTCGTCCCAAAACTTAGGAATGGGACCTACCGTTAAGGATTATTGCGTTCAGGACGACGATCATGACTCAAGGAACAATCACGAACAGAATGGTCTGATCCGCCACAGGCTAGGCATAATCCAAGTTTTAGGCGACATTTGTCGATTGCATGCCCCGGCTTTTTACAGAAACTACAAGGCTGGTTTGCTTTCTGCTTTCTTCTATCATTATGATGCTTTGTAGCGTTGTTTACTCTCTCGTCGCTTTGGCGTTTGTGACTGGATGTATGCACAGCGTCGACAGGAACGTGAGGATAGTATGGTTCAAGAGATAGGACGTGATTCATGACTTCACGCATGGTCCGATACTGATGAACGGCTACGTGCCCATGAATGGTAGGGCGCAAACCGCCTTCAAAACTTCTAGCTCGACTCGCTGCATCAGGTAAATATGCCCTAGCAAATTTGGAGAGTCGGTTGAATTCGGCTGAATATTACTTAACTATCATACTGCCCTGCCTCAGTTGCACGAACTCGTTCTCCATTTGACGTTGTACTGGAGGGGGTACAAACTCTTCTTTGAATATGGTACGAAAAGTTATCCACGAGATCGCCTTCTCTCCGTGATCAAATTGGAGAGATCGTCGATGCACGTCCCACCAATCGTGCGCGTTGAGGTGGAGCTGTAGTTGCGCGCAGGCAACGCGCTTCTCTTCGGGGACCTCTAGCAGAGCGAAGTGATCTTCAAGTTCGGCCAACCAATCTAGAGCTACGACTGGGTCCTCAGTCCCGTTGAATGGGGTATTGCAGACTTTCTTGAAGTGGCCAAAGTCGAAGGCAGTCACGTCCCTCGCCCTTGGAATTTGCGGTATCTCTACTTCAAGCACGGGCTGTTCCACCGGAGTCGGCGCTCTTGCCGTGGAATGGTTGGAAGCTAAAGTCTGAACAATCTGTTGCAGGGCATCCACCTGCTTCTGTTGGACTGAGAATCGTGCTTCTATATTGTCTTGAAACTTGAGCTGACTCTCTTTCGCTCGCTTCTCGGCCCGTTCATAGCGAGCCTCGTCCCGTTGTTGGTTTGCCTCCAACATCTGCAACATTCGTTGGACGGGATCGATGCTTGGCACTGTTTGTGGTATTAAACGAAAGAATGAAAGTGTATTTCAATGACAGGGTTTATACGAGACCCGTGCCCTTTGGTTTACAAACAAACTTGTACAATTTGATCCTATACGAGGACGCGGGAGTACAATTTATTTAATCTAGGTATAAATTTCTATAGGTGTCTGATCTGCAGTCGATCACTTTAGCCCTTGGACTACACGATGTTGAAGAAGTACCGTGGAAGACGGGTAGCGGCTTCGAAGGTTGCGAAGGAGGGTGGATGCACGGTGCTAGAGCCGTCGACCCCTACTCTTTGCCTGAGCTCCGAACTCTTCTCTCCTTCTCTCTCTCTCTCTCTTTTTACCAATTCTCCGACCTGGTTCGATCTTCCAAATTGTCGACCTTGTTCCCCATTGATAGGGGTATCTATTTATAGAGTTTTGGTGACAGTGACCACTCCGTCGGTGTAACAACCGAGGAGTGGACAGTACAGCACCCTTTTACACAACGGTTAAAATAACCAATGCCTGCGCATAAATGACCTTTTGAGTGAGCATGTGACGCGTGTCCAACTAAGGGGACAAAACGCGTATATCTGCTGCGAAGATCACGGCGTAGAAGCCACGTAGGTAGGTATCCCTTGTGTAGAAGAGGTTGGCATAGAAGCCAAATGACTGTCACCCCTGGCGTAGAAGCCAAAATAGGCATATAAGCCAACAGGCGTAGAAGCCGATTGGGCATAGAAGCCGAACAGGCATAGAAGCCGAACAGGCATAGAAGCCGAATGGTCGTAGAGACTGAGTGGGTGTTTGAAGCCGAATGAGCACAGATCCTGGATGGGTGTAGAAGCCGCTGCGTACCGTACCAGAGTGTTGATGTGGACGTCTTCGCTAGAATTACGGCTTTCGAAGGTGTAATCAAATCTCTTACAGAGATTTGCCACCATCCTGTGCATTAAATGCGGAGACGTATTTTGAAGGTCTGCAGCCCTTCTGTGCATCCGTCGCAGAGACGTGTCTTGAGGGAAACTGTCACCGCTCTGTGCAATTTGACGTAGAGACGTGCCTCGGGCCCTGTACGAAGTGCAGCTTTTGACGTGGCAGGCGGTTTGTCTACTGCGGAGCGTAAAACAGCTCATGTTTGCCTGTGTAAAACAAGGCGGCATATTCCCTTGTACGCGGAAGAGCGATTTACGCTGGGGGGACTTTGGTAACCGACGGTTTGGTGATATTTTAACCAAATCCTCTGCATTAAATGCCGAGATCCGCCATTATACTGTGGGGTGCGTCCCGAGGGGTCTGCCATTGTTTCCAGCCGTCGTCTGGGTAGCTGTGCAGCACTTTTTGTCAGGAGTCAGAGGCCAGGTTCACTGCGTGACTTGACAGGTTCATTTTGGGGAAGACGAAGCGTTCCTCGTACGCATTAACGCTGCTTTGAGAGCGGCTGAGTTTTATGCCATGGAGGCGATGAAGAACTCTGTCTTACGTTGGAGCGGCCTGGACGTACTCCACTTACGCGGATGGTCCTTTGAGCTTATACTTCATGCTGTATTTTAGCGGAGAAAGCTCTGTTGCACGTTTGATGGCTCTGAAGGCCTCTGTTTATGATGCTCTGCATCAAGAGGCTGCGTAAATCCTCCCAGCGTATTTTTCATGCTTCTACAAGACCCCCTTCAATGCTTTTAAATTCTTCGAAATTTGAAACGCTTTGAATGAAGCATGAACGGCCCCTCGTAACTCGAAACGTTTCTGAATGGAGCGCTGAAACGGTCGATGCGGACTTTATGGCGGATTTATTGGGAACCGCTGTGATCTCTTTTGCCTATAAAAAGGCTGGGGGGTGGACCTGTTCTCACCACATTCCCATCACCATGCAGAGATGATCGCCGGAGTTCGTCGGGTCGACCTGAGGAAGAAGGAGATCATGTTCTTCCAGCATGTAGGGAGCCGAAAAAGACGGCATCTTCGAGCAAATGTCCACTGCAATGATGGATCATGGAAGGATATCTTAGCCTCCCTTGCTCGAGATGATCAACAACTTTGTATGGCGCTGCTCCAGAAGAGAGGAAGGGTCGTCTTTGACCACACAGCTTGCAAGTGCTGTCTTCTCTCGTTGCCTCCGGTGACGAGAGTCAGACAGACTCGCTCTGTCCCGGCTTGATCGGTGCACGGAGCATGGGATCTGCAAAATCTATGCAGGCCCAGTTCTGTATCCGCCCGCCGTCGATCATTGCCCTGTCAGTCAGTTTGCGGCAACCGACCGACTGCTGGAGAAGATGGATGAAGAATTGAAGCCCAGCGAGAACCTGTCAGAACAGCTTCTGGGCAATCTTCAGACGATGATGGGAAAACCCTCCTGTCGACGGAGTTTCCCTCAGTTGTAATCATGAAAAATAGAGAGAAAACCCTTGTAGATTGGATTTCCCTCATATGTAATCATGACTTTGATCTTTTAATAAAATCGTCTTGCTTTTTCATATGATCATCTTGCCATACGTTGCTGTAAAGTCTGAATATGTGTAGCTTCGACACGTCTGAATCTTTACGCCGACTCTGTAGAAAGAGTGCTAGGTCCTGTCCTTTACGCATAACGAATAGTCCATAGAACGCTTTAGAGCATTTTTGAATATTTTAGAACTGTCCTGTTGCTAGGACTGAGGAACCGCATAGAGCTCTGAACTTCTGATAAACAGAATTTTTGTTCAGACTTCGTCTTCAAGAATGACTTCCCGAGAAATCCCTTAGAACAGGGTCGAAAAATGGCTGTCTAACTGAGTTTGTCATCTTGATAGACGAGATATTCAGACTGGAGTCTGGATGAACCTCCAATTTTGGACCCGAGAAGAGTAATTTCTGAATGTTTGAACTCTGTATGCTCCGGGTACTTGGGATGCTTTGGGTCAAGAACGAGTATCTTCAGTGTGAACTCTTTGCAATTGACCGCTTTGGGGACTGTTTCGAATATGCGGAAAGTCGTGGAGCGCGAAATCATCAGTCTGTAACCTCTGGGCGTAAAACACCATCGAGCGCGGAATCGTAGACTTGTAGTTCCTGAGCGTGAAGTCGTAGGTTTGTTGCCTCTCGAGCATAAAAGCTACCAAGCACAAAGGCATCCGGGCATAAAACCATAGACTTATAGCTGTCGAACGTAAAGCTGTAGATTCGTAGCCATCGAGCGTAGAAAGCTCCTTTAGCGTAGGACTGGAGATCTGTAGCCTGTGAGCGTAGAACACCATCGAGCGTAAAATCGTAGACTTGTGGTTTCTGAGCGTGAAGTCGTAGGTTTGTTGCCTCTCGAGCATAAAAGCTACCGAGCACAAAGGCATCCGGGCATAAAACCATAGACTTATAGCTGTCGAACGTAAAGCTGTAGATTCGTAGTCGTCGAGCGTAGAAAGCTCCTTTAGCGTAGAACTGTTTGATTTGTAGCTGCTGAAAAGAAAGTTTCTTCGAGCATGAAGTTTGCGGATCTGTTGCCTCTGAGCGTAAACTGAGCGCCACCGAGCGTGAGATCGTCGATTTGGTATCTGCTGAGCGTAAAGTCATAGGTTTGTGGCCTCTCGAGCATAAAAGCTACCGAGCACAAAGGCATCCGGGCGTAAAACCATAGACTTGTAGCTTGCGAGCGTTAAAACCGTAGATCCGTTGCTGTCGAGCGTAGAAAGCTCCTTTAGCGTAGAACCCGCTGAACCATTTTGCACAAAAAACCTTTCGAATTCGCTGACTGTCCATCTTCCAAGGGTAGTGGGCTGACGTAGCATCCAATCATAACCAATCTGCGAGATTTGGTTAAGGTCTCGAGGAGTTCGTCCGAGGATTCGAGGAGTCGACCCGGACTATATATACCTCAAGTTTTTGAGGGAAAAACTTTTTATCTGTCTTCTGCGAAAGAGAGCTTTCGACTGTTCGAGTTTTTCTTTGTTCCTTCTCCGAGCACTTCGAGTCTTCAGAAATGGCGCCGAAACAAACCCGCTCCACTAAGGGAAAGAGCATAGGTTCTTCCTCTCATTCTTCTGCCCCAGCGAGGGAGTCTCTAGTCGGGCAAGGCGAACTTCCTTCCGAGCAAAGTATCCCGCCGACGAGTAGCGCACCCGGCCTTAGAGGTAGAGCCTTTAGGGTGAAAAAAACGACGAAAAATCCTTCGCACACGTTGAACGTGACCGCGCTAGGTCGTCTTCTGTGCTGATAGCCTCTTTGGAGGAAGTTGATGCACGGAGGCATTTTTATCTTTTATGCCCACATTTCTAATATGCCAGCGTAAAGACTCCATATTTTCGTAGTTCTGAGCGTAAAAGCTCTGGCTATCGAAAATAGGCGTATATCGTAAAATTTGAGTTTTACGTTTGTGGAGGGGACTTCCGGCGTAAAATAACCAAATGGTTACGATCCTGCGTAGAGCACAGACTGTCGTTTCCTTGGTCTGTACGTTTGTGCAAGATTTGTAATGACATATTTCCCTTGCACTTTTGCAGTTGATCTGGGCGAGTCTCCACTGGCCGAGGTGATGGGCTCCGCTGCTGGGATGCTGCACTCGAACTACCTGGAGGATCTGTCCCACGTAGCATTTCCCATCTCTGGGCCCCAGTATCCTGAGGGAAGGGGGTTTCTGATATCGGTTCAGGGCGAGCGGACGCTGCTGAGCATGATTAATGGCGAGCCCCTGACCTACGTAGACGGGGAGCAGTACATAAAGCCGGCTTTCCTCTTCGGGGACATGATTGACAAACAGTCCCAGACGAGGCCCAAGAGGGAGCCCTGGGTTTTCTCTACCAGGAATTTGGTTTGTATTTGCCAACGATGCCGAGGGATTATCCCATCTTGACCTTCTTCCATGCGATGCATCCCAGGAAGATGTCGTGGATGCTGACTCCTGATCTTCACGGTAAGCCGGGAAAGATTTTTCATCTCAAAGGAGCTGACCGGGGGTCGTTTGTCAGTCGCCCTTCCAGCTTTGTGACGTTGTTCCGGGGACTATGCCCGGGTAGTGTCCCGAGTGAAGACAGCTCGGTGATCCAGTCGGTCCAATTGCCGACCTTCTGCAACGACTTCATGGGACTAGGTGGGGTATATCCCAAGAAGAATCCTCGGTGTAATGGGTGGATCGCCCCAACAAACTCCCGATGGACATGCCTAGTGGGCTGGGCCTTGAAGCACTTCCGGAGAGAGCTGGAGGTCATCGGGTTATATGCCGCTGTGAGTGCGACGAGCGTTGGGTTGCCTCCGAACCCTAACTTCTTCCTGGCGCTGATGGAGCGGTACATTCCGCTCACTGGGACCTTTGCCACTCCACTGGGGGAGTTGGGATTGGCGCTCCACGAGATGACAGTTGTCTCGAGACTGCCGATGGGGGATACCCCATATGAAGAGTATGTTCCCACCAACCGGGAGTTGGGGGATTTGGACCCTCGGGTGGCGGAAGTATATCAGGAGCTGATGTGTCAATACTTCGCGTGCACCGCTTTTTATAACGAGCCTTCTGATTTGGCTCATACCACCAAGTGGATGTTCTACCTCTTCTTTCACCGAGCTAGGGCTGCCAAGTCGGAGAAAGCCTCGGGGGGCAAAAATGAGCCCGTGAACTGTTTGGGCGTGCTTAGCGCCCAGGTCGTCGAGGGTCTTATGGAGGAGGCCGCAGCTCCGGATCAGATTCTCGTCGAGGGGGTAGGAAAGTATCCCGAAGGCACTAAGGCCTGTAGTTACTTGAGGCGCTGTCGCCGGCCTCTGTCTAAGGAAGCCCAGTTGGCTGGTTTCCTCTCCATATGGCTGCGTCGAGTAGTAGTGCCCGGCACAGCGTTCGCGGACCGTATTTACCGGAACATCCTGTTGCCGGCAGTGCGCCTGGTGTTTGGGGCAAGACTGGGCTTGCTTCCCGCCATGGTGTGCCGTATACAGGCTGGCCTGAGAGCCATAACTGATGGGTTGCTCGTCGACGAAGCTCGGCGTGAGAGTTTTTCCAGGGTGGAATTACCATACCTATACTTGATGGGGTGGTTAATTCTCCATAATCCCCGGGTGATGTCTCCTGGCTCCGGTAGCAGCTCGGGGGGTATATTCTTGCTGAATTACAAGGATTCCTCCTGGAATGTGAACACAGTCTTAGACTGTCGGCTGGTTTTGAACCTCAGCCACGGCTGGAAGATCCTCTGCATTGTCCCATCCGTACATCGCAATCAATCAGGGGTGCGGCTTAAGGATTCAGGTGGAGAGAAGACCGACCTTTCTTCGGAAGCTTTTAACTGGTTGGTCTGTATTAGACCCTCCCATCTGCTGTACAGGAGCAAAGATCACTGCTTTTTTGAGCCCTACTTGCCTAGTCGGTTCGCCAGGCAGTTTGGGTACGATCGGTTGCATGTAGGCAATGCCGTTACCAGCTTCAGGTCCAGGGGCGGACTCATTGATGGAGCTAGAGGGTGGCGATATTTCCTCATGGGTTGTACGGGGGCAATCTTTATCGTGCCGGTCGTTACAACCTCCACGGAGCTGCGCATCCTTCATTCCTACGCCCAGTTCTATGTGGCGATTAACACCTTCCATTACGATTTTGACATGCATGGAAGCTTCAGGGTGCCTTCTCCCAAGCCTGGGGGAAGAGTTGACGTCCCCTCGGTTTCTTCGGACGAGGGCGAGGAGTCTGGTACTCTGGATGAGCCTCTGGTGCCGGTGCCGAGGTGCGAAGTGCCTCCGCCTGCGGGGGCTTTGGTAGTCTCTTTTGGGAAGCGACGGGCTTCTCCTCCGAAGAAAGTTTCTCTTCGTAAGTGGAGGAAGGAGACGGCTGCTCGTCCTCTCCGCATTCTTGGTATTGAGGCTCCCGGGAGTGAGCCTGCCTCTCGCCATATCAGGGATGATTCTTTGGCTGGAGGTTCCTCGCCTTTTAGAGAGGGACCTTCTACAGTTCCGGCCGGCGGCGCCGGAGAATCCTCGCTAGAGGTCGCTGTCGTGGCTGCTGCTCCAGGTAGCGGAGCGAGGTTGCCTGTGTGGCCGAGGCAGATAGGAGAATCTTTCCCGAGGTCAGCAGCGGGAAAAACTCCCATCGTGTCAGCGAGCACATCTGGCGAGATTCTAGTTGATGAACCTCGACCGCGTCTCGGTGAAGGCTTGACGGAACTCTTGGCGATGTCGGTCGGCCCACCTCCTTCTCTAGGTATGACGGTTCGCATTGCATCATTAAGGCGTGGTTTAGCTACCTCGGGTGCGGATGCGTCGTATATGCCGTTGGCTCCGGGTAAATGTCGTCTTTATGTCTCCCTTTAGAAAGATTATCATCATACTGGTATTAACTTTCTTGTCCTCTTTTCAGGGGATAGCGCCCACGGGGAGTATAGCATTGAAGCTCATTCTGGCTTCGCTCGGGCTCCTGACGATGATACAGAAGCGTTCAACTTCGATGAGGAAGTGGCTTCGGGGGCCAGTACGCCCGGAGTAGTTTCGTCACCTCAAGAGGAGGATGAACCCGTCGTCGTGACCTTGCCTCTTATGAGTGTGGCGATGACTTCGACCGCCGTTGCCGCACCTTCTTCGGTCGTGCCATGCGTCGATGCGACGGCTGTGGCCACCTCGTCTGCAATTATCCCTAGAGAGGGACTTGCTGATATTGCGGCCGCTCCCGGCGTCCAGTCGGATCTAGTTGCGTTGACCGAGCAACATACCAGCCTCTTCTACACCGATTTGAAAACGATGATATCAATGGTGTTAGCGAAGAGTCTAGATTTCGAGCGCCTGAAGAAGACTTCTCTTGCTTCGATCGGGGTTGTCACGCCCCAGTCCCAAAATACGTAGGACTAGGACACGTAAGCATGCCAGCCGCATGGATATGACAACTCCAATATATGGAAACCAAATCCACACGTACGCTGTAATATGAATATCAAATCCACAAGTGGTATAACTGTAATACAAGTCACAGGGTAAAATCTAAATCTCATCCACCAAAATCATATAGAAATAAATAAACAGTATCTATGACACTAGATCTCAATAAGAAGTATCTAAGGATGATAGTTGGATGGAAACAAATCTACTACCAACTCGAATGGAAAGTAAATACAATATAAGTACAACTCAATCAAATAATATAAGTACCAGCTATCAATCACGGCTCGAAGAGAAGACATCCACGAAGCATCTATAACCATCCAAATCTGCGCTCCTGTAAATACTCAAGAACAGGTACACCTGGCAGCGGACCAGGTCCTCAGAGGGACATAACAAGATACTTAAACACATGCCAATAAAGTACTGAAATAAATATCCAAAGGGGTCGCCTAACCGTCTAAGTGAATGCAGTTAAGAACAACTTTCCCCACAAGTGAGCTATCTGGCTGAAAACCTGGGATTTGGCATGGTTCTCTATTGGAGATCCAGGGGCCTAAAAAGGTACGACGACTTTCGAACGCCGGAGGCCCGCCTGATAATAATATAATATATAGTGGTCATCACCACCTGTATCTCCGGCGGAGAATCCGGGCGCACAATAGATAAAGTGTAAAGGAGCTCAAATGCAGTACTTGTTATTCTCCCCACCCCATGCTCTAAGCATGTCACATCCATGACACGATAATACCTCTAATAACTGCCAAGTCTACTAGCATGCAAGGTTTCTAATAGCAGTTATTTCTAACGCACGTCCCATACGTACAGGAGGCCAGACCTGCACGCAAGTCCGTGATCTACATGAGACTCACAACTCGTGTAACAACTGTGTCACGGCCAATGAACCTAATGGTGCTACATGATAATGGGGTAGTCTCATGAACAAGGTCAATACAATACATAAATAAAAATATATCGCGACGTCACCGTCGCGCGCATTTTATATAACAATTAAAATATATGAACTAAAGACAGAAAGTAAAGATGCATGCAATCATATAGAATAAGAATAACAGTACAATGGCAAGGTATACTTGCCTGGCAAGGAAGCTGCAATGTACCAATAACCTGCTCCAGAAGTCGCGCAGAACAAATCCAATATCCTGAATTTCAAACTTGACCACATGAGATGAGAATCCAGAATCAGCTTCCTTCTCAACAATGACAAAAATCATTGCAAAATCTTTGATCGGATTGTAGAGGATTATTATGCCTATTTTCAGGATGCCCAGGATGCCCAGTTGAACCATGATCCAATTTGCATTTATAGTTGTAGTGCCCAATCTTTTTCCAAACTATATTCAACTCATGGAGAGCCTTCACTACCTCCATCATTATATAATAAGGGCGAGCTGTAGACTAAAGTCTAAGAGTCCATTTTCTATCGTCAGAATATGGTGGCCTAAAATTGGTTACCTGATTGTCAATAGGTCCTCGTGGTTGGTAAGCAAAGACAGAAGTTGCATTATCTCGGAAATGCAAATGAGGGGAACCACCACCTGTTGGTTCCTGAAACTCAACTCCAAGGTAGCCATTGGAAGCACGAAGTCTATTGTCTAGAAGCAAGTAATATGAGACAGTTCCCTCATTCTGTATCCTATTGCGAAGGGATTCAAGCAACAGGTTCTTATCAAAACCCAACTGAACTACTTCATGAAGAATTTCCTCATCAATCTTTTTCACTTGCTGTGTTGTATCTGGTGGAGACACAGCCAAATAGCGAGGAAGATTGGCTTGAAACCATAGATGTTGACGTATGTCAGGAATAGTGACTCGCTTTACAAGATCAACGATAAGCATCCCCAAAATCAAATCCCTTGCACCAGGAGACAAATGGCTAGGAAGTGTATATAATCCAGCCTTTATCTTCTTAAATAAATTGGGAATGCTTACATCATCGAATGGAAGAGTTCCACAGAGAAGGGCATAAGTATAACACCACAGCTCCAGACATCAACCTCAGGCCCATCATATACCAAAATCCGGTCGGCTTCCGCGACCTCAAGACCAGATCGCTCCCCAAGTGCAGGTCGGCGGTGGCATCGGGCTCCGATCTTGGCGTCACGAACGTCTCCTCATTACCTTCCTCTTCCGTGGAGGCGTGGTGGAGTTCGTCGGGCTGGCTGGAATGGTGATGGGTCGGGGTGTCGATGATGTGCAGACGGAGGAGGGAAGGTTTGCTCCGGCGAGGTCTTGCTCGGCTGGAGGAAGAAGATGGAGAGGGAGCAGAGACAGCAGGTCATGGTGGCTCCGGTTGGTCGAGTTCTCTGTCGATAGCAAGAGCGGCTACTCTCGACGCTGTTGCGACTGATCTGCGGTCGTGGTAAGAAGGCCGGAGGATGCCTGAGGACTCGCGGCGGTCGGCAAGTCGGTTAAGTAGTCGTCGAGGTGGAGGATGGTTGGCTGGACGAGACTCGACGAAGTCGGCCTGGCTCCGACGATGACTCAGGGAAGTGGTAGACTCGACAGGGGTAGAGACTCGGGTTGTCGGAGACGAGGATGGCAATGGTGGTGGTGTGCCCCGGCGAGGTTGGCGAGTGGCAGAGGAAGAGGAAGAAGAGAGGGAGGAGGTCCGATGCTGGTGGCCGTGGCTCCATTCTCCGGCGAAGGGAGGAGACGGCTCAGGAAGTTTAGGGAAGAAGGTGAACAGGAACTATGGGGAGGGGTCGGCTGGATGAATGAAGTTGGTTTTGGTTTTAGGGTAATTTAAGGAAAAGGAAGAAAAATTCTATTTATACACATGTGGATTTTAGGGTTTGACCTAGGTAAGTTTGACTTTGGTCAATATCTCATTGTGATGGGCCTTGGGCTTGCATGAGGGTGTTTGAGAAGGCTAGAATTTGCATTAATTAAATACAAGGATAGAATTAATATACAGGGTGATGTGCGCGCGTTGCACATCCCAAAAAATTATGAGAAAAATTATATGAAGGAAAAAATTAAATTTCTTCATGAATTACCCAATGATGGGGACACCTTAATGCATTTTTGCATAATAGCCCCCCAATAATTGGAAAATTGCACAAAGACAAAAATTGAATTTAATTAATTAAATCGAAATGCGCACGATGTTCTAGAATTAATTAAGAGTACATGGGATTAAATCAGGCAGGACACAATTGTCAGGGGCGTAGAGGGAACATTGTAGAGTATTAATAAAATTCAGGTCGTACAAAACGGTCAAGATTAGGTTCACGATTTTGATTGGGATGCACAAGGGTACAAAATTAGGATTTATTTATAATTAATAAATAACGTCCGCGACGTTTATTGTGCAACTAAAATATAGCATCAGGGAGCAATATTATAAGTTGCACAAGGATCAGAATCGTAGGCGGACATGTCTAGGATGAGATCGTGAAGTTTCTAGATAGGCAATGGCTAGTGAGGTGCTTCAATTATCGCAGTCACGGTAAGGTGCGCTATACGATATAATTATTGCATTATTAAATAAATACCGTGTTCTAAATTCTAATTGGTTCAACCTAGCCCTAATTTCACTATCTAAGCTAAGTATGCCTAATTTTGGGTGAGGGGGTTTACAGGGGTCATCAGGGAGCTCGGCGATCCTGGGGCAGTTGACGCCCTGGAGGCGGTGGTTTAATGGGTTAGAGCAACCCATTACCGAATACTTGCAGCTGACTCGGGGCAGCCTCGATGCTGACGTCCAGGCTCGATTCGACCTCATGACTGCGCGGCTTGCTACAAAGCTGGAAAGCCTAGACAACTCCATCCAGAAGCATAAGCTGGAGATGGATAGGAGAAAAGCTGTCGTGGAAGAGGCTCTTGCTGTTGAGACGCAGTGTCGATCCGAGCATGAAGGGAATGCGACGAGGGCCTCCAAGCTGAAGGAAAAACTCGTTCGGGCAGAGGAGTGGGCTTCTCAGTCATTGGCGGGTCTAGAGGTAGCAGTTGGTCGTCTGAGCGCAGCGCGACAGGATTTGGACCGTGCAGAAGCTGCTCGTACGGGTTGTCTTCAGGCAAAGGCTGATCTGACCCTTACGAACACTCCCGAGGCACGGCTGGAGCAGGCTCGCGCCGACGCCTTGGCTCTTAGGAATGAGAGAATAGCTGCACTGGAGCAGCTGATTCGCAATCTAACTACTCCGCCATCATGATGTATCCTTTCCCTTTTTGCTTGCCCAGATGTAATTCTGCCTCCCTTTTGGGAATAAATAAAGGCGACTCTTTTCTGACTTTTGTGGACCCGTCATTTCGGAATGTAAATGACAGTTTTTAGGCGAGAGTAATATCAGAGGTAGTATGGACATGATAGACTCTCGATAAACTTCTTAGCAGGACATATCTATTCAGAGGTCGTACAGACATGATAGGATATGACCCAACTAGTTTTGTTTTGGGAGTAGTTTTGTCAGAATATGAGATCCTTGCTATATTCTACCCGAGCAGGGAAGATTAAGCATAGTACATTTTCAGGAATTTGTCGTTGATAGGAGCCATTAACAGGTCTCCATTAGGCTGGGCTATCCTGTAAGTGCCATTCGAGAACGTTGTCTCGATCACATAAGGGCCTTCCCACTTGGGCTGGAATTTGCCTTTACTTCTGTGAGTAAGAATCATCGGCCTTCTTACGGCTAGGACTAGCTCGCCGACTTTGAACACTCTTTCCTTTACTTTATGATTAAAAGCTCTAGAAATGCGTGCTTGGTAGAGCACGATGCGCTGTTGAGCTTGGAGGTATTTCTCGTCTAATCCTTCTAGCTCTTGGAGCCTTAACAGGTCATTCTTTTCTCGAGTCAGCTCACTAGTCACAGCTATCCTGAGCGACGGGATCTGGATTTCGATGGGAAGAACTGCTTCGCTCCCGTAGACCAGTAAAAAGGGGGTACAACCTGTCGGTGTCCGTACCGTTGTGCGGTATGCCCAGAGACATTCGCCCAGCTTCTCGTTCCAGTCTCTTTTGTTTGAAGAGACGAATTTCTTCAAGAGTTTGATAATGGTTTTGTTGAAAGCTTCCGCCAAACCATTAGCAGCCGGATAGTATACCGTAGAGGCAATATTGTGTATCCGATTTTTATCGCAAAACCGATGAAACGCTTGGCTGATAAATTGAGGCCCATTGTCGTGAATTATCCTCCGGGGTACCCCGAAGCGATAAATGACGTGATGCTTGATGAAGCTGATCACATTAGATGCCTTTACCTCAGCGAGAGGGATTGCCTCTGCCCATTTGGAGAAGTAATCCGTGATGGCCAGTATGAACTGGTAACCCTTGGAAGAAGACGGGTGAATAGGACCGATGATATCCATACCCCATGCTTCGAAAGGCCAGGATGCGACCGTGGGATGTAGATGTTCAGACGGTTGATGTATGAAGTCTGCATGAACCTGACAGGCTCTGCAATATCTTGCATACCGTATTGCATCTGCGATCATAGTAGGCCAGTAATAGCCCATTCTCCTGATGTGATCCTGTAGCTTAGGACCGGGTTGATGTGCTCCGCACATGCCGTCGTGAGCTTCACGGATAATCTGCTGTGCTTCGTCGTTAGAGAGACATCTCAATAGTAATCCGTCGTAGGTCCAGCGATATAGGCTTTGTGAAGATGCATCAAAGTAGAAGCGTAGTGATCGTCTCTTGACGGATACTGCTTCTTTGGGGTCCTCCGGCAAGATTCCGTATGCCACGAAATCTATGAAGGGACTTGTCCAATCTCTCGTAGGAGGATCGATGTTGACAGCGTAGCTGCGTTCTATGTGACAGCTATTCTTCATACAGAACAAATCTCTGTTAAGAAGGATTACCGAATCCTGCCTTCTTACGGGAGTAGCTAAATCTGCCGCTAGACTGGCTAGGGCATCAGCTTCCAGATTCTGAGATCGAGGTACATGCTCTAGGAAGAACTCCTTGAATGTCATGGCTATCTCGACCGTCGCTTGGTGATAGGGGATGAGGTCTGGATTCCGGACTTTATATATTCCCCTGACTTGATTGACGATAAGCAGAGAATCACCGAAAGCTTCCAGGGACTCTACCCCCAGCTCTTTAGCAACTTGGAGCCCTATTAGTAGAGCGTTGTACTCCGTCACATTGTTGGAGCATGGCTCGCTAAAAGAATTTGCTCGGTAGATGACGAGCTGATCAGGGGCGACCAGGACGACTCCCACTCCCGAAACGATGTTTCCCTTAGGATCGGTTCTGGAGGCGCCGTCGAAGAACAGTTGCCATGCGTCACCTTCCATTGTGGAATTACATTCTGCAACTTCGTCGGAAATGTCTTCATATAATTTGGAGGCCTCCGCGATCGGGTGAACAGCTAGGAAGTCGGCCAGCGCTTGGCCTTTGATGGACTTCTGCGGTACGTATACCATGTCATATGGTGTTATCATCATCGCCCAAGTTGCGAGTCGGGAATTAAGAACGCTCGGCTTGCTCATCAGTAGTCGAAAACCGGCCGTTTTGCCTTAGAACAGCAACAGTCAATCACAATTTTATGACTACTACAACATTGCTCGCTAGGGGGCGTAATAGACATGTTGGAAGGTCCCCTCTCCTTACGCTTCTGGATTAAGTATTTGCGCAGGTCAGGGGGAGTAGCAACTTGAGCTTGTTTTATGTCGTTGGACTTTGCCTGGCGTAAATTGGAGATTCGCTCAGAGTGGCGTAAGGCTGAAGAGGTCCTCAGCTGGCCGTCGGCTTCCCGCGTAATCCGGAGGGTAGGCAGATTGCTCCTTTGCTGGCGTAACGGCCGAGGAGTCGAGTATTCCGCTGCCTGCTTCCCTTCGCAAAAATCACGACGTTTATATGGTTTCTCGTAGAGGTCAGATGTTGTCTGTCCTGGCGCTGAGGCATCACCAGAAGTTTGGTCTGTACCGCGCGTAGCGGGAGACTGGTTCCTACGCGTAGAGCGCAGTGGATACTTCTGGGTTAGCGCTGAGGCTTTGCCCGAAGTTTTGTCTGTACCGCGTGTAGCGGAAGACTGATTTCTGCACATAAAGTGCAGTGGGTACTCCTGGGTTAGCGCTGAGGCTTTGCCCGAAGTTTTGTCTGTACCGCGCGTAGCGGGAGACTAATTTCTGCGCGTAAAGCGCAGTGGGTACTTCTGGGTTAGCGCTGAGGCTTTGCCCAAAGTTTTGTCTGTACCGCGCATAGCGGGAGACTGAATTTTACGTGCGGGGCACGGAGGGAGCGATGCTACCACCTCATTGGTCCACAGGAACGGCGGAGGATGTCTTGGGCATCCACACTTTGCGCAGCTTCCTGTTGTCTTGGACGGAGAGAGAGTGAGAGCTACCCCCAGTCCGAAGCATGTCTTCGTAGGCAGACTGGTCGAATTGGATGACCAGTGTCTTCTTTATGGATCCCACGGATACCGTATCGTGTTGAGCAATTACTTCCTCGTCAGAAGAGAAAGACGTCCCCAGCAGAGTCGCCATCTTGTTTGTGGTATTAAACGAAAGAATAAAAGTGTATTTCAATGACAGGATTTATACGAGACCCGTGCCCTTTGGTTTACAAACAAACTTGTATAATTTGATCCTATACGAGGACGCGGGAGTATAATTTATTTAATCTGGGTATAAATTGCTATAGGTGTCTGATCTGCAGTCGATCACTTTAGCCCTTGGACTACACGATGTTGAAGAAGTGCCGTGGAAGACGGGTAGCGGCTTCGAAGGTTGCGAAGGAGGGTGGATGCACGGTGCTAGAGACGTCGACCCCTACTCTTTGCCTGAGCTCCGGACTCTTCTCTCCTTCTCTCTCTCTCTCTCTCTTTTTACCAATTCTCCGACCTGGTTCGATCTTCCAAATTGTCGACCTTGTTCACCATTGATAGGGGTCTCTATTTATAGAGTTTTGGTGACAGTGACCACTCCGTCGGTGTAACAACCGAGGAGTGGACAGTACAACACCCTTTTACACAACGGTTAAAATAACCAATGCCTGCGCATAAATGACCTTTTGAGTGAGTATGTGACACGTGTCCAACTAAGGGGATAAAATACGTATATCTGCTGCGAAGATCACGGCGTAGAATCCACGTAGGTAGGTATCCCTTGTGTAGAAGAGGTTGGCATAGAAGCCAAATGACTGTCACCCCTGGCATAGAAGCCAAAATAGGCATAGAAGCCGAACATGCGTAGAAGCCGAATAGGCATAGAAGTCGAACAGACATAGAAGCCGAACAGGCATAGAAGTCGAATGGTCGTAGAGACTGAGTGGACGTTTGAAACCGAATGAGCACAGATCCTGGATGGGCGTAGAAGCCGCTGCGTACCGTGCTAGAGTGTTGATGTGGACGTCTTCGCCGAAATTATGGCTTTCGAAGGTGTAATCAAATCTCTTACAGAGATTTGCCACCATCCTGTGCATTAAATGCGGAGACGTGTTTTGAAGGTCTGCAGCCCTTCTGTGCATCCGTCGCAGAGACGTGTCTTGAGAGAAACTGTCACCGCTCTGTGCAATTTGACGTAGAGATGTGCCTCGGGCCTTGTACGAAGTGCAGCTTTTGACGTGGCAGACGGTTTGTCTACTGCGGAGCGTAAAACAGCTCATGTTTGCCTGTGTAAAATAAGGCAGCGTATTCCCTTGTACGCGGAAGAGCGGTTTACGCTGGAGGACTTTGGTAATCGATGGTTTGGTGATATTTTAACCAAATCCTCTGCATTAAATGCCGAGATCCGCCATTATACTGTGGGGCGTGTCCCGAGGGGTCTGCCATCGTTTCCAGCCGTCGTCTGGGTAGCCGTGCAGCACTTTTTGTCAGGAGTCAGAGGCCAGGTTGACTGCGTGACTTGACAGGTTTATTTCGGGGAAGACGAAGTGTTCCTCGTACGCATTAACGCTGCTTTGAGAGCGACTGAGTTTTACGCCATGGAGGCGATGAAGAACTCTGTCTTACGCTGGAGCGGCCTGGACGTACTGCACTTACGCGGATGGTCCTTTGAGCTTATACTTCATGCTGTGTTTTAGCGGAGAAAGCTCTATTGCACGTTTGATGGCTCTGAAGGCCTCTGTTTATGCTGCTCTGCATCAAGAGGCTGCGTAGATCCTCCCAGCATATTTTTTATTCTTCTACAGGCACGGCTCGCTGGCTCTCTGAACTTCCCGAAGTGCTCGAACTACTTCCTTGGCCTTGCATTTCGTCCGGTGTTTGCGCTGTAGATTGCGCTGGAGCTATTCCTTCAAAAGAAAGTAAATTACATTAGGATCATAATGTATTATGGACTTATTGTATGAACGTATCTTATTTTGGTCTAGCGAGTTCAAGAGTTCGCACAGGAATTTGATCGTTAAAGGAACTTTTCCAGCACGAAGTCTAAGGAACTTGAATCTGTGCTCTGATACTACTATGTCACGACCCGATTCCGTATAATCATTTGAGGCGTCCCCCGAATCATGACCGTCGTGCGGTCCTGGAGTTGCGCCCGCACAAGGCTTTAATGATTTGCATAGCAAGCACATATTCAGAGTACGCAGATAAATTGAAACACAGATTTGAAACATAGAAAAGTTCTCTTTATTGATAATGAACATCTATTACAAACTCTTGAACGAGTCAGCTAATATGCCGCACGGGCTTACAAAAGTGTTGACTCAAAATGAGATAGCAGTCCTGTACATTATATTCCTTTACTAAACTTCAAAAGATATAGACCTCCAGGCTGGAGGATAGCTTTGCCACGGAGCTGCATTTGTGTATGAAGAGTTGCAAGCTCCTGTCTTCAAAATGCTTTAAAGGGCGCGGTGAAGATGCGCCAACAGCTGGATTGGATCCGGGAAGATGACTTCGGCTCCTCGCTCGGTTCGCCTTGGTGCGGAGAACCTGTTTCAACGAGGGTCAGCATGTCGAAACATACTGGTGAAGGCGAGCTAGCCGAACTATACCAGTCAACACGTTATTTTAATGAAGCATGCATATTTGTGGGTTTCTATCTTACCTTAGTTCATTTACAAGTAAGCAACATATAGAATTTACTGAAATGAACGTGCCACCGTTCGATGGATTTTACCTGACCGTCTGAATTACCTGCATAATACTTACTATGCCTTCCCTGCCACGAAGACACAAGTTAGTTTGCAACATGTTTAAATATACAAGATGATCACTGGCTTGGTTGCCATAATGGACGATAGTCTTTGACGAGAATGGTGTACAACGAAAGTACAAGGGGGCGTTGTAAGCCATTCCGCCAAGAACAAGAGACTAAACAATAGGTGTCACTACCATATTTTAGGAAAAAGGGTATTTTAGTAATTTCCTATTTAAATAAATATTGTGCATGGTAAATAATTTTTTTTGTATTATTTAATTATTGTTGGATGTTATTTAATTATTTTGGACTTATTTTAGTAGACCCAACTAGTTTAGTTTGGACCCATGGACCAACATGAATTAAATAGTTAGACTTGGCCCATTTAGAAAGCCCATAGTTAAGGAGATGGATTAAATTAATTAAGTGATTAGACTAGAAGCTTCCTTCCTTAATTATTTCTTCATGAGAGGCCCCAAGGGGTACATTGGACATTTTATAATTGCTTGGGGAAGGGGGCATGGCCGGCCTATATTAGAGGGGGGAAATTTCTCTCTCCTCTCATTCTCATTCCAAATCTAGATATATAATTTCCCACTCTCAAATTCCTTCCATTCCCATTCCAATTCCCCACCAAATTTATTCCAAATTCTTCCCAATTCACCATTAGAAAGTTGAGAAGCAATGATCTAGAAGGAGGAAGTAAGGATCTACAAAGAGGAGCAAGGATCTACAATTTGGAAGCAAGTTCATCTCAATTGGAGGTTTCATTGGGAATCCATCTCCCAATAGGTATAATTCAGTTTTTTCCATTAAAATAGCTTCTAAATCTGAGATTTAATCATGTAAAATCAACCCATATGTATGTACTACCCATAGGAATTTATTTTGTGTTCATAGGAGACCCATGGAGAAAGTTATGGTGCTTTTTGTGTCAATTTTGTTGGAATTCCGAATTTACATTTTATTGTGTGTGTCAATTGATCCTATAGATCAATTGGGCATGTGCTTATGTGTTTGGGGCTTGTGTCATATCCATATTTGGGTACTTGTGGTTCGTATCCCAACTATTTGGTGATACGTGTCATTTTGGGGATTTTCCCTCCGACACGGGACTTTGAACATGTCATATTTTGACACGGACACATAGATCTACTTTTGACACTTTGATTTGTTCATAAATATTATTTGTGACTTGTTTGTGTACTTCGGGGTGCAATTGGTTGTGTGTTGGACTCGTGTCGCATGCGTATCCTAGATCTAGTGGGATACGGTGTGAAACTTTCTAATTTGGTGTGTTTATGTGTAGATCTAATTATTTATGCTTTAAATTCTTCATTTATAATTAGTAAATATATATAGATATTATATATTATTTTAGTGTATTTATTATGGTATTTATTGTAGCATAGATCTATATATTTCTATGTGTTCTAATGTGATGTATAAATATATATATATATATGTAGCTTTCTTGCATGCAATTATATATGTACTTATGTTAATAAAATAAATTATACATAAATGTTTTATAAAATATATTTATGTGTTTAAATGTGTAATTATATTATTTATAATTATTATATAATTATTTGTATATTAATGAATGTATTTTTATGTGTGCTTCTAGCCATGTAAAATATGTACATTAATATGTGCAATGTGTTTTGTAACTATTAGTATTTGATTGTGTAAAGTTTATGTGTATATATATATATAAGTATATATATTTATTAAATTGTTTTATATATGTATATATATATATATTTATTTATATTGATTTATAGTTATTAATATATAGATTATATATATATAGCTTTGGCGACAGGGCATTTAATGACAGAATCCTGTCATTAAAACAGCAGCCGCTGTAGCATTAATAGGGCATTTATTGACAGTTCTGTCATTAAATACAGTGGGCGGGTTTATTAAGCAGCAGTTTTTGCGACAGTTTCTGTGACAGTTTGAAACTGTCATCAAATGGTATCAGCAGTGGTTTATATATATATAGTTTCTGTGACAGAATTTTTGTGACAGTTGAGACTGTCACTATAAGCTATTTTATTTAAATCTTTGTTTTAGCTCACTGTTTTCAGTGACGATTTGACAGATTTAATTTATATATTACATATTATATTTGTATATATATATATATGTATATATATAGGTGTTTTGTGAGGTATAATACTAATAATAATATATTATTCTATTTGGTTTGTATATACATTATTTAGAGTGTGCATTATTTGTATTATTAGTATTCTTGTGTGGGTATCTATTGGGATCTAATTTTGATTCCTAAATTGTTGTATTTTATTTTCTATATTATTTTATATAGAGGTTTTGTAAGGTTGACATTGGTTTGACCATGTTTGACTTTAGTTGACTTTAGAGTTGACCATAGTTGACTTTTAACTTAGAATTGATTTATTGACCTAGAAGTTGACTAGTTTGACTTGTTCTCTTTTCGGGACCTTATTTTAATGTGGTATTCCATATCTAGGTCTTCGAGGCACCGAGTCAGACATCTGTGAGACTGTTCATTGGACTTCAGGCGAGTACATTCTCTGATAGTTTCTCATTTATGATATTCTCTATGTTCGTTGTATCTAGTATAGATATACATGTTTCTCTTGACACTATGGTTACACGGATTGGTATATCCGGATCTCGTCATGAGATGTTATTCCTTGGTATATGGTGTATATGGTGCAAGTATTGTTTCATTGGTTATCTTGTACATGTACAGACACCGATTTTCGGGAGGAGTCGCTCTCTTCTTGGGGAATCTAGTGCCATAGCATACCGTGGTTGGATCTATTATACCAGTCGGGGGTGGGGAGTATTAGTATAGATATGTGATCAAATCCCTATTGAATAAAGTATTGGTAAGCGAATAGTGTTGATCATGCACCGCACGTATGATTAGCCAGGCCGCATTGTATCTTGCCCAAGCCGATCACATGTTAAGCTAGTACTCACACACTTAGACATTAGTATTATTGTTTCATTGGCATATTGTTCATTATTGTATTTCTTTCCAGTATTTCCTTATTGTCTATATATCTCTTGTATCTATTTTGTGCATCTTGTTTATCCACAGCTATTTACTGTTACATAGTTTTTATCATGGATTAGAACTGCTGTTAGAGATGTACTCTGCTCCTTTCCTGACTGGATATATTTTTCCAGATGACACTGAGGAGTACCCTACCTATTATGGACCCCAGGATGTTGTGGGTTTAGATTCGGAGACCCTGGCTCAAGAGGGACTTATCCCAACCGAGACAGTTGACCCTGGAGTGTAGCTTTGTAGTATGATAGTATTCTTTTGTACTGGATTTATCTCCAACTTATTTTTGTTACTCTTCAGACTCATTGATGTATTATTTTAAACTCATGAGTTGTATGATAACTATTCTATTCTTATCTGATTCGTGCTCATTCTATCTTAGTTCTGTGATTGAGTATTCTATCATTATTGGTGGTTCATTACTTTAGATAGACTATCTAGACAGCGTTCTACCGCCGATTCTGCGGCATAGGCTGGGCGTTGTTTCCGACTAGTATCCTTATATCGGGTACGGGTCGTGACACATTTTTGGTGGTGGCCCATGCAGGTCTAGCTTCACAAGTATGTGATGTCGTGGTAGTGCGACAACTTAGTTGTACTACTGCGAGCCTGCGATAGGATATAAGATATAGGCTGAGATACTCAATCACATCTAGGAAAATTCTTTTGATTCAACTATTCTCCTTTGACATTGATACTTGATCCCTTAAACTGTCCTTTCCTTGATGTCTTACATCATGTGCCATATTGATCCTCATTTCGTCTTTTTATAAGACATACTCGGAGATACTTGCGGAGGCACGCAAGGTTGAGCGGGATCTGGGTTTGAAGACTAAGAGAGACCGCAATTCTTTTCTGGGGGCCAACGGCAGTGCAATATCTGCCAAACATCCTCATTTCCAGTCCAGACCTTTCCAGCAGCCACAGCAGAACCAGACTCTAGCTAGAGCGCCTTTTCACCAGGCACCTCAGCAGCAGAGACAGTTACAGCAAGCTCCATGCAACTTCTGCAAGAAGCCTGGCCACATCTGGGAAGTTTGTAGGAGGAGGCTAGGAGTTTGTTTGTATTGTGGTACTGAAGGGCATCAATCAAGGGAGTGTCCTCGTCGTGCAGTTCAGGGAGCAGCTCCAGCTCCGAGGACACAGACGAGACCACTTGCAGCACAGCCGAGGGGACCGCTTCCGACACAGCAACAGCGTTTTGTCCAGCATCAACAGCAGGAAGGTGCTCGACAGGGACGAGCGTTTGCTATGACCGTCGAAGAGGAGGAACCTACCAGAGATGTTATCGCAGGTTCTATTCTTCTTGATTCTATTCCAGCTTTAGCTTTGTTTGATAGTGGTGCTTCCCATAGTTTTATATCTGTTTTTTTTGCTCTGAAGCATGGTTTGGTAGCTGAGTCTTTGCTTAGGACTTGCAAGATCATGACCGGGGGAGGCATTATCCTGGTTAATGATATTTGCAAGGATCGGAGAGTTACTCTGGGAGGCCGGGAGTTGAGTGCGTGTCTACTTGTAATGCCACTTCCGAGCTAAGACATTGTACTTGGGATGGATTGGTTGAGTAGGCACCGTGCTAGCATAGAGTTTTGTTCGCCAGGAGAGCCAGAGTTCGAGTTTGCTAGAGGAGCTGCGAAGCAGGGAGAAGGCATCATTTGTGGAGCTATGGTGGAAGACAAGGAGTTGCCACATCCGTTGATAGCAGAATTCTTGGATGTGTTTCCTGAGGAATTGCTAGGATTGCCACCAGATCGAGATGTTGAATTTTCTATAGACTTGGTGCCAGGTGCAGAACCAATTTCGTAACATGTCTATAGAGTAAACAACAGCGAGCTGGTCGAGTTGAAGAAGCAGGTGGACGAATTGCAGGATAAGGGGTTTATCAGATTGAGTTCTTCATCATGGGGAGCCCCGGTATTGTTTGTACCGAAGAAGGATGGATCGGTGCGTATGTGCATTGATTACAGGGCTTTGAATAATCTTACTATCAAGAATAAGTATCCTTTGCCACGGATTGATGATCTGTTTGATCAGTTGAGTGGTGCGAAGGTATTTTCTAAGATAGATTTGAGATCAGGCTACCATCAGGTGAAGGTGAAGCCGGAGGACATACCGAAGACTGCTTTTAGAACTCGGTATGGTCAGTACGAGTTTATGGTGATGCCGTTTGGTTTGACTAATGCACCGGCGGTATTTATGAACTTGATGAACAAGGTGTTCCACCAGTACCTTGACAAGTTCGTGGTGGTGTTCATCGATGACATACTCATATACTCGAGGACACCGGAGGAGCATGAGGAGCATTTGAGGATTGTGTTGGATGTGCTGAGGAAGGAGAAGCTTTATGGGAAGTTGTCCAAATATGAGTTTTTCTTGGACAAGGTAGAATTCTTGGGGCATGTTGTGACTGGTGATGGTATTTCAGTAGATCCGAAGAAGATTTCAGCAGTGGAATCTTGGAAGACTCCGAGTTCAGTAGCAGAGATCAGGAGTTTCTTGGGATTGGCAAGCTACTACAGAAAGTTTGTGCAAGATTTTTCGAGGATTGCCGAGCCGATGACCAGACTCACAAGGAAGGATGTGGAGTTTGTTTTGACGGAGGATTGCCAGGTTGCTTTTGAGGAGTTGAAGAAGAGGTTGACGTCTGCTCCTATTTTGACATTGCCATCAGGGTCCGAAGGTTTCACTATTTATAGTGATGCATCGGGAAAGGGTTTAGGTTGTGTTCTTCAGCAGCATGGGAAAGTGATTGCCTATGCATCCAAGCAATTGCGTCCTCATGAAAAGAACTATCCTACCCATGATTTAGAGTTGGTAGCTGTCATATTCGCCCTGAAGTTGTGGAAACATTATTTGTACGGAGAGCGTGTGGAGATCTTTACAGACCACAAAAGCTTGAAGTACGTTTTCACGCAGAAGGAGTTGAACATGAGGCAGCGTCGGTGGTTGGAACTGATGAAGGATTTTGATATCTCTTTACAATATCATCCTGGGAAAGCCAATGTAGTTGCCGATGCTTTGAGCAGGTATCCGGTAGCTATGTTCTTAACGCAGGATCGATATTTGTTGGAGGACTTGGAGAGCTTGGACATTGAGGTGATTGTTCCTGGTGGTGCTATGCAGATGTGGGGATTGCAGATAAACTCAGATTTGATGGACAGGATTAAGGCAGCACAATATGATGACGTATCTTTGAAGAGTATCAGAGCTCAGGTGAGAGCAGGATTGGAGGATGATTTTGTCACGCCCCAATCCCGTGGAATCGTTAGTCGTCCCCCGGGCGTGACCGCCGTGCGGGCCTAGGTTGCGCACCGCACAAGGCTAAGTATTTTTGTTTCGCATAGCGAGCACATATTCAGAGTATGCAGATAATTGAAACACATATTGAAACATGGAGAAGTTCTCTTTTTATTGATAATATGAACATCTATTACAAACTCCTTGAACTGAGTCATAAGGATTGCCTCTATGGGCTTACAAAAGTGTTGACACAAAATGAGATAGCAGTCCTGTACATTACATCCTTACTAAACTCAAAATATAAGACCTTGCGTCGGAACGACTGCTTTGCCACGAAGTTGCATGGTTGCTTGGTGGCTAGCTTCTAACTTCAAAATGCTTCTTCTTCTTCAAAATGCTTCAAAGGTTGGCACGGTCGAGGCGTGCCTACAACTGGACTGGATTGGGGGTTTGTCTCCTGCTCCTCGCTCGGCTCTCCTTAGCACGGGGAACCTGTTTCAACGAGGGTCAGTACATCAAAACGTACTGGTGAAGGCAAGCTATCCCAACTATACCAATCAACACGTTGTTTTAATGAAGCATGCATATTTGTGGGTTTCTATCTTGCCTTAGTTCATTTTACAGCAAGACATATATATAGAATCATTGAAATAACTCGCCACCGTTCGGTGACATTTACCTGCCCGTCTGAACCACCTGCATAATACTTACCTTGCCTTCCCTGCCAAGAAGACACAAGTTAGTAGCAACATGTTTAAATATACAAGGGGGATCACTGGCACGTTGCCATAATGGACGGGCTAGTCTCAGTACGGAGTGCCGTGCGACGCATAGATCAGGACGTCCCAAGGCATTCCGTCCTATAGCAGGCGACTATCATGAGTTTCGTCCGGATCGGATCGGTGCCAGTGCCCCAGCGACCGTCCGTAGGAACTAAGACCTTGTGCACAAGTTGTCCGTGATCAACGCAGTACACTAAGTTAGTATCGAGGCAAATCAGGGCGTATCAGGAGCATGGCAGTAACAGGCAAGATTTATTTTAGCATAGTCTTCCTGTTGGGTTATTGCTTTAAAAATGAGTTCTATACATAGCACAGTTTTAAGAAGAAATATACATTCTAACTTATATTTATGCATATGATGAACATTCCAAACGAGCAAGCATATAAGTAAGTAACCGTTCACAAGTTTCATTGACAAGCAATATTTTCCAAGTCTATTCCCTTATTATCTTGATATCTTTTAGTTATTTACTTGGTATCGTTTGATCGGGCAAAGCACGAACACAAGATTTAGATATGAAGACTAGCAAGTAGGGCTAGCTAATCGGGTTGGTAGCCACTCACTTTGGTAGTTGGAAGGAAAAGGAAAGAAGTGCTTTAGGAGTCTGCTCGAGCGACGACTACAGCTGGTTCACCTGTATTGACACGAACAGCTGATCAGTACTTCTTCCTCTCTTTCTCTTATCGGAATTGAAGTGCAGTCCTAAGAACGAAAGCAATGAAATCCATCGAAACCGTTCAAAAAACCCAAGCAAATCCGAAAACTAACTCAAGGCACGAAAGCAACAAGCGACAGCAAAAACTAGGCAACAAAGAATGCAGCGGAGAGGTCCCTCCTGACTCTGCCGCTAAGTCGATCCTTGGGGCACGGTCCACTAAATATGGGAATCGATTTCGAAGAGACAAATCCATAACGAGGATGAGTTCTTGATTCAATCTATCCCGATCGAACGATACCGTCTAGTATTTCTTAGCCGCGCTCCCCGAATAGGGGGAACGGGGCACCACATCCTACCCAACTAATTGGAAGTTTCGTCCCAAAACTTAAGGAATAAAACTTACCACTAGGAAATAATGAGGGGAACCGTTCCCTCATATCAGATTCAAGCTCCTAAGTAGATTCTTCGACATAGTGATTCCGCCAAAGCACGCGCACTAGAGGAACCGAACGGGTCCGAAGCAGCTTTTTTTTTCTATCCAAAATTTGTACCGGCTGTTCTACATACGTCAAGTCGGGCTGAAGGTTCAGTTGTCCCAGGTCTACCATGTGGCTTGGATCGTACACATATTTTCTAAGTTGGGAAACATGGAATATATCATGTACGTCAGTTAGGGATGGTGGTAGGGCGATCTGATAAGCAACTGAAGCAACCCGCTTTAGTATTTCGAACGGGCCGACAAATCGTGGACTTAGCTTTCCCTTCGCTCCGAACCTGCTGACCCCTCGCATGGGCGAGACCTTGAGGAATACCCGGTCACCTACTTGAAACTCTAGCGGTCTCCGATGAACATCCGTATAGCTCTTCTGACGACTTTGAGCTATCTTTAATCTGTCCCGAATCAGCCGAACCTTCTGGACGGTCTGCTCCATGAGCTTAGGACCAAGTACTTGCCGCTCCCAGACTTTGTCCCAACAGATAGGAGATCTATACTTCTGCCCGTATAACGCCTCATACGGCGCCATTTGAATGCTTGATTGATAACTATTGTTGTAAGCAAATTCGGCTAGAGGTAGATGAAGGTCCCAACTAGTCTTCGTGTCCAAGGCGTACAGTCGCAGCATGTCTTCGAGGATCTGGTTGACGCGCTCTGTTTGGCCATCGGTCTGTGGATGGTAGGCGGAGCTGAATTTCAACTTCTTCCCCATTGCTGACTGCAGGCTTCCCCAGAAACGTGATATGAATCGACCATCTCGATCGGAGACTATGGTTACGGGCACGCCGTGGAGTCGGACGATTTCGTTGAGATATATCTGAGCCAAGCGGTCGGCACTCCAAGTAGATTTGATAGGCAGAAAGTGAGCTGACTTGGTGAGTCGATCGACGATAACCCAGACTGCATCATGTCCCCGTTGCGTCCTCGGCAAGCCAACAATAAAGTCCATCGTTATATCATCCCATTTCCACTCCGGAATAGCAAGGTTCTGTAGCTCTCCGCCTGGTTTCTGGTGTTCGACCTTTACTCGTTGACAAGCCATACAATGCGACACAAACTGCGCCACATCCCATTTCAAGCCGTGCCACCAAAATGTCGTACGAAGATCCCGATACATCTTTGTGCTACCCGGATGAGAAGTATAACTAGCATAGTGAGCTTCCGTGAGTATCTCTTGTCTGAGGGCCGCGTCGTTCGGAACACATAGTCTTCCCTTTACTCGAAGCATCCCATCTGTGCTTACCGCAAAGTCGGACGCCTTTCCTGCCAAGATGAGGGCATGAATCTTCTGCAGGAATGGGTCGTCCTTCTGAGCAGCCTTCACTTTGTGTAACAAGTCGGGCTCGAGGCGCAGTTGAGCTACTTGCGCCCACTTCTTATATCTTATTTTCAGTGTAATACCCAGTGATTCAAGATCTCGGCGCAGCCTATCATCAATAACCAAACTCCCTACAAACACTCGACTCAACGCGTCATCTACTACGTTTCTCTTTCCAGGCGTGTATCTGATCGTGAGATCGAAGTCGCTCAGGAGTTCAAGCCATCGCCGCTGTCGAAGATTCAAATCCTTTTGAGTGTACAAGTATTTCAAGCTTTTATGGTCCGTATAGATTTTACAGGGTACACCATAAAGATAGTGACGCCACAGCTTCAATGCAAACACTACCGCGGCAAGTTCGAGATCATGCGTTGGGTAGTTCTGCTCGTGAGGCTTTAGCTGTCTAGACGCATAGGCTATCACCTTATCGCGCTGCATCAGGACACATCCTAGACCCTTTCCTGAGGCATCACTATATATTTTAAAGTCATCCGGTCCGTTCGGCAGATTAAGAATTGGGGCAGAGATGAGGCGCTGCTTTAACTCCGTAAATGAAGCTTCACAGTCCTCTGTCCAAGTAAACTTAGCACCCTTTCATGTCAACTGAGTCAAGGGTGAAGCGATTCTAGCAAAATTTTGTATAAATCTCCGGTAGTACCCTGCCAGACCAAGGAAACTTCGGATGTCGCTAGCTGACTCCGGTCGTTTCCACTGCGTGATTGCTTCTATCTTCTTCGGATCAACTGAGATGCCTTCCGAGGAGATGATATACCCCAAAAACGAGATACTGTCCACCAAAATTCTGATTTGCTTAATTTGGCATACAACTTGTGGTCTCGAAGGGTTTGCAGCACCATCCGCAGGTGTCCTACGTGCTCATCCCTAGTCTTCGAGTACACTAAGATGTCATCGATAAACACCACCACGAATTTATCGATGAAGGGCCTAAAGACACGGTTCATCGTATCCATGAATGCAGCAGGAGCATTCATCAGTCCAAACGGCGTCACGGAAAACTCGTAATGGCCGTAACGGGTTCTGAAAGTAGTCTTGGGCACGTCTTCTGGCTTAATCTTCAGCTGGTGGTAACCCGAGCGAAGATCAATTTTAGAAAACACCGTTGCCCCTTGTAACTGATCAAACAAGTCATCTATCCGTGGCAGAGGATATTTGTTCCTGATTGTGACTTTGTTTAATTCCCTATAGTCTATGCAGAGGCGTAGAGTTCCGTCCTTTTTCTTCACAAAGAGCACGGGAGCGCCCCAAGGAGACACGCTCGGACGGATGAACCCGCGATCAAGTAATTCCTGGAGTTGGCGCTTTAATTCATTCAGCTCTGCAGGTGCCATTCTGTACGGAGGCTTGGAAATTGGCTGTGTATTTGGAAATGTGTCAATAGTGAATTCAATCTCTCGGTCTGGCGGCATACCGGGTAGTTCGCTCGGGAACACATCGGGGAACTCTGCCTCAACGGAAGTTGACTCGACGTTTGCGTAGTCCTGCCGTGTGTCCCGAACCGATGCTAAGAATCCCTCGCAGCCTGTATAGAGCATTCGCCGAGCAGATTTTGCCGAAATTACCATGCAGGCCCTGGTCGCATTGTTCGCTGGACTACTGGTGTAACAGAACACGGCTTCTCCGGGCAGACAGAAAACGACTCGCTTCTCTGCACACTCAATAGTTGCTGCGCACGCGCCTAGCCAGTCCATTCCCAAAATGATATCATAGTCCCGTACATCAAGAACTAAAACATCAAGTGACAGCTTTCTCTCCCCAATACAGATATAACCGCCTAGGCATGCTGAACAGACATGAATTTTTGTACCAGATGGGGTGCTAACGCTTAAATCTAAATGCAACGGAGTCATTTTTATATTGTTCTCCGTGGCGAAGTTTGTAGAAATAAAGCTATGGGTTGCACCTGAATCAAATAGAACGCGAGCAGGTATATTATTGAAAAGTAAGGTACCTGACACGACGGTATCCGAAGCTAAAGCTTCTTCCCGTGTCATGGTATAGACTCGGCCTTGAGCTTGATTACGCCCTGGCTGCGGCGTCGCTCGATTTGCCTGAGGAGCCGGAGTCTGATCTGGTTGTTACAGTGGACGACGCGGACAGCTGCTAATCTGATGGCCTGGATCGCCGCAACGGAGGCAAGTCCCAAGCTTGCGGCGACAATCTTTTTCGATATGCCCTGGCTTCCTGCAAAAGTTGCAGGTCTTGCTGGTGTCTCCACGCTGTTTACCGCCGTTATTTGGACGCTTTGCAGCATTGTTTCCTCTATCATTGCCTTGGCATTTGTGATTGGAAGTTTGCACAGCGCCGGCAGCAATGTGAGGATACTGCGGTTCCAGGGAGAGGGCATGGTTTAAGACTTCCCTCATCGTCTGATACTGCGGAACGGCTACGTGCCCGTGAATGCCAGGACGTAGCCCTCCTTCGAATCGTCTGGCATGACTCGCTGCATCCGGTAGATAAGCGGTAGCAAATTTGGCCAGTTTATTGAATTCTGCCGAGTATTGCTTCACCGTCATGCTGCCCTGCCGGAGTTGAACGAAATCGTTTTTCCGTTGACGTCGTAGTGGTGGGGGTATAAACTCCTCCTCAAACGCGGCACGAAAAGTCGTCCACGCGATCGCCTCCTCTCCATGGCCAAGTTGAAGAGATCGTCGATGCACGTCCCACCAGTCGTGCGCGTTGAGGCGAAGCAATAGTTGGGCACAGGTGACGCGCGTGTCTTCCGGCACTTCTAGGAGAGAAAAATGATCTTCAAGCTCGGCGAGCCAATCTAGGGCCACGATCGGGTCCTCAGTCCCATTAAACGGCGTGTTGCAGACCTTCTTGAAGTTGCCAAAGGGGAAGGCAGTCACTTCCCTCGTCCTTGGCGCTAGCGGTGGTTCGACTTCAAGCACTGGCTGCTCCACTGGTGTAGCTGTCGTTGCGGCAGAATGGTTGGAGGCCAGGGTCTGAACAAGCTGCTGCAGGGTATCTACCTGCTTTTGTTGGACTGAGAGCCGGGCCTCTAGGTTGCTCTCGAACTTGGCTTGGCGGGCATCATCCCTCTGTCGTTGCTCCGTGAATATTTGCATCACCTGCTGAAGGGAATCTGATCGAGACATGCCCCGTTGGCTCCGAGAGCTTCCTGAAGTTTCGGAACTGCTCTCCTGAGTCCTTGTCTCGCCTGGCGCCAGCGCTGATGGTTGCGCTTGCGTCATTCCTTGCAAGGAAGGTAAATTACATCAGGATCATAATGTATTATGGACTTATTGCATGAACGTATCTCATTTTGGCCTTAACGAGTTCAGGAGTTCGCACAGGGATTTATCGTTAAGGAAACTTTTCCAGTTCAAGTCAAAGGAACTTTGAAGCTGTGCTCTGATACCAACATGTCACGCCCCGATCCCGTGGAATCGTTAGTCGTCCCCCGGGCGTGACCGCCGTACGGGCCTAGGTTGCGCACCGCACAAGGCTAAGTATTTTTGTTTCGCATAGCGAGCACATATTCAGAGTACGCAGATAATTGAAACACATATTGAAACATGGAGAAGTTCTCTTTTTATTGATAATATGAACATCTATTACAAACTTCTTGAACTGAGTCATAAGGATTGCCTCTATGGGCTTACAAAAGTATTGACACAAAATGAGATAGCAGTCCTGTACATTACATCCTTACTAAACTCAAAATATAAGACCTTGCGTCGGAACGACTGCTTTGCCACGAAGTTGCATGGTTGCTTGGTGGCTAGCTTCTAACTTCAAAATGCTTCTTCTTCTTCAAAATGCTTCAAAGGTTGGCACGGTCGAGGCGTGCCTACAGCTGGACTGGATTGGGGGTTTGTCTCCTGCTCCTCGCTCGGCTCTCCTTAGCGCGGGGAACCTGTTTCAACGAGGGTCAGTACATCGAAACGTACTGGTGAAGGCAAGCTATCCCAACTATACCAATCAACACGTTGTTTTAATGAAGCATGCATATTTGTGGGTTTCTATCTTGCCTTAGTTCATTTTACAGCAAGACATATATATAGAATCATTGAAATAACTCGCCACCGTTCGGTGACATTTACCTGCCCGTCTGAACCACCTGCATAATACTTACCTTGCCTTCCCTGCCAAGAAGACACAAGTTAGTAGCAACAGGTTTAAATATACAAGGGGGATCACTGGCACGTTGCCATAATGGACGGGCTAGTCTCAGTACGGAGTGCCGTGTGACACATAGATCAGGACGTCCCAAGGCATTCCGTCCTATAGCAGGCGACTATCATGAGTTCCGTCCGGATCGGATCGGTGCCAGTGCTCCAGCGACCGTCCGCAGGAACTAAGACCTTGTGCACAAGTTGTCCGTGATCAATGCAGTGCACTAAGTTAGCATCGAGGCAAATCAGGGCGTATCAGGAGCATGGCAGTAACAGGCAAGATTTATTTTAGCATAGTCTTCCTGTTGGGTTATTGCTTTAAAAATGAGTTCTATACATAGCACAGTTTTAAGAAGAAATATACATTCTAACTTATATTTATGCATATGATGAACATTCCAAACGAGCAAGCATATAAGTAAGTAACCATTCACAGGTTTCATTGACAAGCAATATTTTCCAAGTCTATTCCCTTATTATCTTGATATCTTTTAGTTATTTACTTGGTATCGTTTGATCGGGCAAAGCACGAACACAAGATTTAGATGTGAAGACTAGCAAGTAGGGCTAGCTAATCGGGTTGGTAGCCACTCACTTTGGTAGTTGGAAGGAAAAGGAAAGAAGTGCTTTAGGAGTCCGCTCGAGCGACGACTACAGCTGGTTCACCTGTATTGACACGAACAGCTGATCAGTACTTCTTCCTCTCTTTCCTTTATCGAAATTGAAGTGCAGTCCTAAGAACGAAAGCAATGAAATCCATCAAAACCATTCAAGAAAATCCAAGCAAATCCGAAAACTAACTCAAGGCACGAAAGCAACAAGCGACAGCGAAAACTAGGCAACAAAGAATGCAGCGGAGAGGTCCCTCCTGACTCTGCCGCTAAGTCGATCATTGGGGCACGGTCCACTGAATATGGGAATCGATTCCGAAGAGACAAATCCATAACGAGGATGAGTTCTTGATTCAATCTATCCCGATCGAACGATACCGTCTAGTATTTCTTAGCCGCGCTCCCCGAATAGGGGGAACGGGGCACCACAGATTTCACTATTGCAGAGGATGGATCTTTGAGGCATGGAGTTAGATTGTGTGTGCCTAGTGGGGAGTTGCGAGAGGAGGTATTGCAGGAAGCGCATCGCTCTCAGTATTCCATACATCCAGGTGCTAACAAGATGTATCGGGATATGCGAGAGAGTGTGTGGTGGTATGGCATGAAGAGGAAAGTGGCACAGTTTGTATCCAGATGCTTGGTGTGCCAGCAGGTGAAAGCCGAGAGACAGAGGCCAGGAGGGTTACTTCAGCCATTACCCATTCCAGAGTGGAAGTGGGAACACATTACTATGGATTTTGTGTCCGGACTTCCACGATCTCCAGGAGAGAAAGACGCGATTTGGGTCATTGTTGATAGGTTGACCAAGTCGGCCCACTTTTTGCCTTTCAAGGTGGGTTTGTCTACGGAGAAGCTGGCAGAGATGTATGTGAGGTAGATCGTTAGGATACATGGATTTCCCGTCAGCATAGTCTCAGATCGGGATAGTCGTTTTACTTCTCATTTCTGGAGGAGTTTGCAGGAGAGTTTGGGCACTCAGCTCAAGTTCAGTACTGCATATCATCCCCAGACAGATGGGCAGTCAGAGAGGACTATCCAGACTCTCGAGGATATGTTGCGCACTTGTGTACTAGATTTTGGGGGTTCTTGGGAGGACCATCTCCATTTGGTAGAGTTTGCTTACAACAACAGTTACCAGGCCAGTATAGAGATGTCACCTTTTGAAGCTCTATATGGTCGGAGGTGTCGTACTCCTTTGTCTTGGGACGATGTTGGAGAGAGAGTTTTGCTTGGGCCAGAGATGGTTGTGGATGCAGCAGAGAAGGTTCAGTTGATCAGAGACAGACTTCGAGTGGCGCAGGACAGACAGCGGCATTGGGCCGATAGCCATCGGAGACCTTTGGAGTTCGAGGTATAGTTTAGATTTTGTTTGTGCTTGTTTTTGTTTGTTATAGATTAAGTTCTTAAGATGGTGTTTTGTTCTAGGTGGATGGTTTGGTGTTTCTGAGGATTTCTCCGACACGAGGCATGATTCGCTTCGGTGGAGGCGGAAAGCTTAGTCCGTGATTCATCGGACCTTTCACTATTCTAGAGAGGGTCGGTGCAGTTGCTTATAGACGAGACTTGCCACCTGCATTGGAGGGAGTGCACAACGTGTTTCATGTGTCACAGTTGAGACGATACGTGGCAGATCCTAGTCATATATTGGATCACTCAGAGATAGAGGTGGGCCCTACTCTTAGCTATCCAGAGCAGCCAATTGAGATTCTGGATCGGAGAGAGAAGGTGCTGAGGAACCAGACTATTCCTTTGGTACGCGTCGTATGGAGGCATCACTCTCCGGGGGAGTCTACCTGGGAGAGAGAGGATGACATGCGAGAGCGTTATCCATATTTGTTTGTACCTTGAAGTATGTTATTTTCTAGTTATGTTCTGTTCATTAGTTAATTATGATTCTTTAGTTCTGTTCTATGATTTTTCTGGGGGTAGTTTTCATCTTTAAATTTTGTGGACGAAATTATTTTAAGGAGGGTAGACTTGTCACTACCACATTTTAGGAAAAAGGGTATTTTAGTAATTTCCTATTTAAATAAATATTGTGCATGGTAAATAATTTTTGTTGTATTATTTAATTATTGTTGGATGTTATTTAATTATTTTGGACTTATTTTAGTAGACCCAACTAGTTTAGTTTGGACCCATGGACCAACATGAATTAAATAGTTAGACTTGGCCCATTTAGAAAGTCCATAGTTAAGGAGATGGATTAAATTAATTAAGTGATTAGACTAGAAGCTTCCTTCCTTAATTATTTATTCATGAGAGGCCCCAAGGGGTATATTGGATATTTTACAATTGCTTGGGGAAGGGGGCATGGCCGGCCTATATTAGAGGGGGGAAATTTCTCTCTCCTCTCATTCTCATTCCAAATCTAGATCTAGAATTTCCCACTCCCAAATTTCTTCCATTTCCATTCCAATTCCCCACCAAATTCATTCCAAATTCTTCCCAATTCACCATTAGAAAGTTGAGAAGCAATGATCTAGAAGAAGGAAGTAAGGATCTACAAAGAGGAGCAAGGATCTACAATTTGGAAGCAAGTTCATCTCAATTGGAGGTTTCATTGGGAATCCATCTCCCAATAGATATAATTCAGTTTTCCCATTAAAATAGCTTCTAAATCTGAGATTTAATCATGTAAAATCAACCCATATGTATGTACTACCCATAGGAATTTGTTTTGTGTTCATAGGAGATCCATGGAGAAAGTTATGGTGCTTTTTGTGTCAATTTTGTTGGAATTCTGAATTTACATTTTGTTGTGTGTGTCAATTGATCCTATAGATCAATTGGGCATGTGCTTATGTGTTTGGGACTTGTGTCGTGTCCATATTTGGGTACTTGTGGTTCGTATCCCAACTATTTGGTGATACGTATCATTTTGGGGGTTTTCCCTCCGACACGGGGCTTTGAACATGTCGTATTTTGACACGGACACATAGATCTACTTTTGACACTTTGATTTGTTCATAAATATTATTTGTGACTTGTTTGTGTCCTTCGGGGTGCAATTGGTTGTGTGTTGGACTCGTGTCGCATGCGTATCCTAGATCTAGTGGGATACGGTGTGAAACTTTCCAATTTGGTGTGTTTATGTGTAGATCTAATTATTTATGCCTTAAATTCTTCATTTATAATTAGTAAATATATATAGATATTATATATTATTTTAGTTTATTCATTATGGTATTTATTATAGCATAGATCTATATATTTCTATGTGTTCTAATGTGATATATAAATATATATATATATGTAGCTTTCTTGCATGCAATTATATATGTACTTATGTTAATAAAATAAATTATACATAAATATTTTATAAAATATATTTATGTGTTTAAATGTGTAATTATATTATTTATAATTATTATATAATTATTTGTATATTAATGAATGTATTTTTATGTGTGCTTCTAGCCATGTAAAATATGTACGTTAATATGTGCAATGTGTTTTGTAACTATTAGTATTTGATTGTGTAAAGTTTATGTGTATATATATATAAGTATATATATTTATTAAATTGTTTTATATATGTATATATATATATATATTTATTTATATTGATTTATAGTTATTAATATATAGATTATATATATATAGCTTTGGCGACAGGGAATTTAATGACAGAATCCTGTCATTAAAACAGCAGCCGCTGTAGCATTAATAGGGCATTTAATGACAGTTCTGTCATTAAATGCAGTGGGCGGGTTTACTAAGCAGCAGTTTCCGTGACAGTTTCTGTGACAGTTTGAAACTGTCATCAAACGGTATCAGCAGTGGTTTATATATATATAGTTTCTGTGACAGAATTTCTGTGACAGTTGAGACTGTCACTATAAGCTATTTTATTTAAATCTTTGTTTTAGCTCACTGTTTTCAGTGACGATTTGGCAGATTTAATTTATATATTACATATTATATTTGTATATATATATATGTATATATATAGGTGTTTTGTGAGGTATAATACTAATAATAATATATTATTCTATTTGGTTTGTATATACATTATTTAGAGTGTGCATTATTTGTATTATTAGTATTCTTGTGTGGGTATCTATTGGGATCTAATTTTGATTCCTAAATTATTGTATTTTATTTTCTATATTATTTTATATAGAGGTTTTGTAAGGTTGACATTGGTTTGACCATGTTTGACTTTAGTTGACTTTAGAGTTGACCATAGTTGACTTTTAACTTAGAATTGATTTATTGACCTAGAAGTTGACTAGTTTGACTTGTTCTCTTTCCGGGACCTTGTTTTAATGTGGTATTCCATATCTAGGTCTTCAAGGCACCGAGTCAGACATCTGTGAGACTGTTCATTGGACTTCAGGCGAGTACATTCTCTGATAGTTTCTCATTTATGATATCCTCTATGTTCGTTGTATCTAGTGTAGATATACATGTTTCTTTTGACACTATGGTTACACGGATTGGTATATCCGGATCTCGTCATGAGATATTATTCCTTGGTATATGGTGTATATGGTGCAAGTATTGTTTCATTGGTTATCTTGTATATACAGACACCGATTTTCGGGAGGAGTCGCTCTCTTCTTGGGGAATCTAGTGCCATAGCATACCGTGGTTGGATCTATTATACCAGTCGGGGGTGGGGAGTATTAGTATAGATATGTGATCAAATCCCTATTGAATAAAGTATTGGTAAGCGAATAGTGTTGATCATGCACCGCACGTATGATTAGCCAGGCCGCATTGTATCTTGCCGAAGCCGATCACATGTTAAGCTAGTACTCACACACTTAGACATTAGTATTATTGTTTCATTGGCATATTGTTCATTATTGTATTTCTTTCCAGTATTTCCTTATTGTCTATATATCTCTTGTATCTATTTTATGCATCTTGTTTATCCACAGCTATTTACTGTTACATAGTTTTTATCATGGATTAGAACTGCTGTTAGAGATGTACTCTGCTCCTTTCCTGACTGGATATATTTTTCCAGATGACACTGAGGAGTACCCTACCTATTATGGACCCCAGGATGTTGTGGGTTTAGATTCGGAGACCCTGGCTCAAGAGGGACTTATTCCAACTGAGACAGTTGACCCTGGAGTGTAGCTTTGTAGTATGATAGTATTCTTTTGTACTGGATTTGTCTCCAGCTTATTTTTGTTACTCTTCAGACTCATTGATGTATTATTTTAAACTCATGAGTTGTATGATGACTATTCTATTCTTATCTGATTCGTGCTCATTCTATCTTAGTTCTGTGATTGAGTATTCTATCATTATTGGTGGTTCATTACTTTAGATAGACTATCTAGACAGCGTTCTACCGCCGATTCTGCGGCGTAGGCTGGGCGTTATTTCCGACTAGTATCCTTACATCGGGTACGGGTCGTGACACATTTTTGGTGGTGGCCCATGCAGGTCTAGCTTCACAAGTATGTGATGTCGTGGTAGTGCGACAACTTAGTTGTACTACTGCGAGCCTGCGATAGGATATAAGATATAGGCTGAGATACTCAATCACATCTAGGAAAATTCTTTTGATTCAACTATTCTCCTTTGACATTGATACTTGATCCCTTAAACTGTCCTTTCCTTGATGTCTTACATCATGTGCCATATTGATCCTCATTTTGTCTTTTTATAAGACATACTCTGAGATACTTACGGAGGCACGCAAGGTTGAGCGGGATCTGGGTTTGAAGACCAAGAGAGATCGCGATTCTTTTCTGGGGGCCAACGACAGTGCAGTATCTGCCAAACATCCTCATTTCCAGTCCAGACCTTTCCAGCAGCCACAGCAGAACCAGACTCTAGCTAGAGCGCCTTTTCACCAGGCACCTCAGCAGTAGAGACAGTTACAGCAAGCTCCATGCAACTTCTGCAAGAAGCCTGGCCACTTCTGTAACAAGTTATTGCAGTTGAGGCAACAAGCGTACAAGAAAAGCAATTATACAAGACAAGCAATAATTCATGATTTATTCTCAAGCGAACAAGCATGCTATTAAGTATCCGTTCGTGCAGTTTATTGACAAGCATATATACCAAGTATATTCTCTTTTATCTTGGTTTCTTTTATTATTACTTGGTATCGTTTGATCGGGGCAAAGAAGAATGCAGATTTTATGGTGTGAAGCTTGGAAGCAGGGCTAGCTAATCGGGTTGGTAGCCACTCACTTAGATTTTGGAAGGGAGAAGGAAAGAGGTGCTTCACGACTCCGCTCGCAAGCCGCCCATTGCTCGTTCACCTGCACACGAACAGCTTGATCAATACTTCTTCCTCTTTTTCCAATCTCGAAATTGAAGTGCAGTTCAATGAACGAAAACAATGAAAACTATCGAAACCGTTCAAGGAAAATAAGCAAATCCCAAAACCAACTCAAAGTACGAAAGCAACAAGCGACATCGAAAACCGAGACAATAAAAGATAGCAGCGGAGAGGTCCCTCCTGACTCTGCCGCTAAGCCGATCCATGGGGCGCGGTCCACTGAATATGGGAATCGATTTCGAAGAAACAAATCCATAACAAGGACGAGTTCTTAATTCAATCTATCCCGATAGAACGATACCGTCTTGTGTTTCTTAGCCGCGATCTCCGCATCGGGAGAACGGGGCACTGCACAACTGGGGCGACTCGCCTGAGAATTTCAAACGAACCAACAAATCGAGGACTTAGCTTTCCCTTTACTCTAAATCTTATAACTCCTCGCATCGACATGGCCTTGAGAAACACATGATCACCAACTGTAAATTCAAGGGGTCGTCTATGGATGTCCGCATAACACTTATGTCTGCTTTGTGCCACCTTTAATCGCTCTTGGATCAGCCGAAGCTTCTGAACAGTCTGCTCTACTAGCTCCGGGCCGAGGATCTATCGCTCCCCAACTTTGTCCCAATAGATAGGTGATTTGCACTTTCGTCCATACAAAGTCTCTTACGGAGCCATCTGAATGCTGGACTGATAACTATTGTTGTATGCAAATTCTACCAACGGTAGATGGACGTCCTAACTTGACTTCGAGTCGATCGAACAGAGGCATAGCATATCTTTAAGGACCGGGTTCACCCACTCTGTTTGGCCGTCTGTCTGAGGATGGTACACTGAACTGAACTTCAACTTGGTCCCCATAGCTGAATGAAGGCTTTCCTAGAAACGTGATAAGAACCGTCTGTCCCGATCTGAAATAATAGACACAGGCACGTCGTGTAGTCGAACTATCTTATCAAGGTATATCTGAGCCAGGCGATGGATGCTCCAAGTAACTTTGATGGCAATGAAGTATAGCGACTTGTTTAATCGGTCAATGATGATCCAGATGGCGTCGTTTCTCCGTTACGTCTTTGGCAAGCCAACAATAAAGTCCATCGTGATATGGTCCCATTTCTACTTCGGGATAGCAAGGTTCTGCATCTTTCCGCCCGGCCTCTGATACTCAGCCTTTACTCTCTGACAAGACAAGCATTGTGACACGAAGAGCGCCACATATTTATTCATGCCGTGCCACCAGAAGATTGAGCGGAGGTCTTTATACATCTTCGTACTTCCGGGATGTGATACATAGGCCGCATAGTGAGCTTCCGTGAGGATCTCCTTTCTGAGTTATGCATCATTGGGCACGCATAGTCTTCCTTTTACCTGCAACGTTCCGCTTTCATCCGCTGCAAAGTCAGTCACCTTTCCTGCTAAAATCTGCTCACGCATCTTCAACAAGAATGGGTCGTTCACCTGAGCGGACTTGACCTTTTCTATCAAGTTCGGTTCAAGGAGTAACTGAGCTAGTGATCCCCCAATCGGTCTGCCTCGATATCAAATTCGCAGCTCGATGCTCATACTCTCTAATTCCTTCTTTAGCTTGCAGTTGACGAATAGAGATCCTGTAAATACTCGACTCAGCACTTCCTCTACAATATTCCCTTTGCTTGGAGTATAGTTGATCGACAAGTCATAGTCTTTGATCAGTTCTAACCAACGCCTTTGCCGTAGGTTTAGGTCCGACTGGGTGAAAAGATACTTGAGGCTCTGGTGATCAGTAAAAATTTGGCAAGCTATACCATAAAGGTAGTGTCACCACAATTTCAGTGTGAATACAATCGTCGCTAGTTCTAGATCATGTGTCGGATAGTTGCGCTCATGCGGCTTTAATTGTCTTAAAGCAAAAGCTATCACCTTATTTTGTTGCATGAGCACATTTCCCAAGCCTTGGCTTGAGGCGTCACTAAAGATTTGGAATCCCATATTCTCGTTCGGCAGTACAAGTATAGGAGCAGAGACGAGACGATGCTTTAATTCCAAAAATAAAGCTTCACATTTGGAAGAACACTCAAATACGACTCCTTTCTGAGTGAGGCGAGTCAAGGTCAAAGAAAAATTTGAAAAGTCTTTCACAAACCGTCTGTAGTAGCCCGCTAACCCGATGAAAGCTTCAAATTTCACTGACAAATACAGGTTGCTTCCACTTTAAGATTGCTTCAACTTTCTTTGAATCGACTGTGATGCCTCCCACAGAAATGATATATCCGAGGAAAGATACACTGCTTATCCAAAATTCGCACTTGCTCAGTTTTGCGTATAGCTTGTTGTCCCGAAGGGTTTGAAGTACAGTCCGCAAGTGCTCCTCATGTTCCTCCTTGTTCTTAGGATACACCAAGATATCATCAATGAACACACTATAAATTTGTCGAGGCACGACCGAAACACTCGATTCATTAAATCTATGAAGGCAATAGGGGCATTGGTTAATCCAAACGACATAACAAAAAATTCATAGTGGCTATAGCGAGTGTGAAAGGCTGACTTTGACACGTCGTCTGGCTTGAGCTTCAATTGGTGGTAGCCCGAACAAAGATCAATTTTTGAGAATACCGAGGCACCTTGCATCACAAGGTGCTGAAGTGGCTGGAGGGGGGATCCGTAGGTTTTTGTGAAAGGGATGCTCTTATCATATGAGGGTTACTTCCTTCTTCTGTTGTTGAGGCCACAGGTTGTTTTGGAAGGGATAGGTAATAGTTTTAGAGGGTCTACATAGTGCAGCTTACTCAGGATCGGATGTCAACCTGTGGAGGCACCCTTTGTGACTATTGGACAAATTTCTCCTATTGTTTTCTTCTTGTTCTTTGCTATAACGCCCATTCCGAGACAAAAAAGTCATTCCTAATTCTTACACAGATGAGACAGATCACACCTTCTTAGTGATCCATTCTCGATTCGGCTTAGTTCAAATAGAACTAAAGAGAACGAGTTTAACTTATCCCAATCCTCGCTCTGGACCCTCCCGCACGGTCGTCAATCTCATACCAGTCGTTGCATTTTAGTTCTGGTTAAGACGACACTCAGAAAACAAAATTTCGGTAGGTGGATGGTACAGTTCATACTTCTTCTTTGCTAAATATCTTTCTGAACAAATAACTGATTCAGTAGGTCAGCCAGGTCTCGTCATTGGTATCATCCCTGGCTTACTCTCGCCGCTTGGGTTGATCGAAGAGGTCATCGATTCTGGGAAGGAAGTACTTGTTTCAGATGGTGGATTTATTCAACTCTCGGTAGTCAATGCAAAGCCTCATCGAATCATCCTTTTTCTTCACAAATAGCACTGGTGCACCCCATGGAGATACACTCGGACGGATGTACCCACGATCGAGCAGTTCTTATTGTTGGACCTTCATCTCCTTCAGTTCGGCAGGGGATATTCGATATGGAGCTTTGGAAATCGGTCGAGTATATGAAAATATATCTATAGTGAACTCTATCTCTCGGTCGGGGGGCATGCCGGGCAACTCTTCTGGAAATACATCAGGAAAATTTGCCATAATGGAAGTAGACTCTACGTTTGCACAATCTTATTGAGTGTCTCAAACGGACGCCAAGTACCCTTCACAATGTATCATCTGCCGAGAAGATATTATAGAAATACCATACATGCATTCGATGCTCTCGACGATGGACTACACGCATAGCAAGAATTTGGTCTCGCCTGGTAGACGAAACACGACTTTCTTTTCTGTACAATCAATGGTCACCGAGCAAGTGTCGAGCCAATCCATCCCCAGAATAAGATCATAGTCCCTGATGTCTAGAACTATCGCATCAAGTGATAATTTTTTTTCCTCTGATGCAAATGCAGCCATCGCGACAAATTGAGTCAGCACACAAGTTCATGCCCGATGGGGTATTGACGCTAAGCCTTAGGCCTAACAATGTCTAAAGAAATTCATGCTTCCTAGCGAAGTTTGCCGATACAAAACTATGTGTGGTACCAGAATCAAATAGTACTCGTGTAGGAATATTATTGAATAGTAATATACCTGTCACTATGGTATCCGAGGCAAACGCCTCATCCAGCGTCAATGCATAAACCCGGCCCACGGTGTTCGGATGACGCTCATGTTATTACGTATGCCGATTTGCTTGGGGTACTTGAGCGAGATTTTGCTGCTTTGGACGTCGCAGAGGGATCCGGTTTGGGCGGTCATGATAATCACAAGCATAATGGACCAGTCGACCATAATTGAAGCATCCCTGATTTTGATATTCGCTAGCCTGGTGTCCTGTACGGTTGCATTTGGCACAACGCAGCCCATAATTTCCTCCAGGATGATTGCCTTGATGACCGTCATTATTTGGACGCTTATTAGCGTTGTTTCCTCCCGTATTACTAGGGCGCTTGTGATGGAAATGCTGCACAGTGCCGACAGTAGTAGAAGAATATTACGGTTCTAGGATAAGGGCATGGTTAAGGATTTCCCTCATCGTCTCGTACCATGGAACGACTACGTGCGCATGAATGGAAGGTCGCAAGCCTCCTTCAAATTATCTTGCTTGACTCGCCGTACTGGGCAGATAAAAGCTAGCAAACTTGGCTAGTCGGTTGAATTCTACGGCATACTGCTTCACCGACATGCTGCCTTATTACAGACGCACAAACTCGTTCACCTTTTGATGACGAATAGGTGGGGGAATAAACTCTTCTTTGAACGCGCTACGGAAGGTAGCCAACGAGATCGTCTCGCCTTCACCGTCTGTGAAGAGATATCTTCGGTGTATATCCCACCAATCATGCACGTTCATACGAAGCTGGAGCTGGGCACATGCGACTTGCTTGTCATCAGGTACTTCTAGGAGTTTAAAGTGATCTACAAGTTTGGCCAACGAATCTAGAGACACGATAGGGTCCTCGGTCCCACAGAAGGACGTGTTGCAAACCTTTTTGAAGTCGACAAAGTCGAAGGTAGTCACATCCTTCTTCTTTGGGGTTTGGGGCATCTTGACTTCATTTATTGGTTGCTTAATCGGTGTCGCTACTGTTGTTGCAAAATGGTTAGAGGCTAAGGTCTGTCGAGCCTTATCCCTTGTCTGTTGGAGGCTAAGGTCTGAACAATCTGTTACAGGACATCTACCTGCTTCTGTTGGACCGTAAATCGGACTTCTAGATTATTCTCGAACTTATCTTGTCGAGCCTCGTCCCTTTGTTGTTGCGCCTCTAGCATTTGCATCATCCGCTCAACCGGATCAACAGGGTACGTAGGTCATTGGCTCTTAGAGTTTGCCGAAGTGCCTGAAGTACTTGCTTGCACTTGCGTTGTTCCTTGTATTTGAGCCATTCCTTTAAAAACAAAGAACTTACATCAGTCTCATAGAGTATTACTAACTCACTGTACGGAACGCAAATTATTTTGTCCAAACGATTTCAAGAGTTCAACTGGGAGGGACATGGTTGTCTTATGAAAACTTTTTTGACACGAGGCCAAAGGATCTGAGGCCGTGCTCTGATACCAATATGTCATGCCCCAATTCCGTAGAATCTCTAGCGTCCCCCGGGTGTAATGCCGTACGAGCGTAAGGCGCGCCCGCACAAGACCTAGCATAATGATATATATATATATATATATATATATATATATATATATATATATATATATATATATATATATATATATATATAGAAACACAACAACAGAGTTCGGAAGCTAAATATCTCATATTGACACGAAAAAAAGTTCTCTTTATTAATAATGTACATCTTTGTTACAAACTCTTGACTCAAAAGTAAGGGGTGTCGTGCGGGCTTACAAGATGGACGCAAAATGAGATAGCCGTTCCATACATTACATCCTTTACTAGAACTTCAAAATATAATAGACACCTTCGGGCAAAGCTATCGCCTTTCCTCGGAGCTGCATAAGATGTGTGCACAAGCTTCAAATATTTTGTACAAGTTTCAAAAGGCACGAACGGAGTGCTTCGAGTAATGGACTGGTTGGGGGAAGAAGCTTCAGCTTCTCGCCGAGTCATCTTGGCTCGAGGAACCTGCTGCAACGAGGGTCAGTACTTTAAAAATATCGGTGAGGGCAAGCTAACCCAACTAACCAAATCGACACAATATTCAGGTGAGGCAAAGAAATTATTATTGTGGACTTTCTATCTTGTATTAGTTCAAGTTACAGCATGCAACATATATATAAAATGACTGAATAAATATGCCACCGTTCGGTGACTTTTTACCTACGGCGTTGCATCCACCTACACAAGACTTACCATGTTCTTCCCTGTCAAGAAGACATTATTAGCTTAAAAAAATAATATAGTAATATGCTGGGTCATGGCACATATTGCCACCGTGAATAATAGCTACTGTAAGACGATGATCCTTGCAGCGCGGGTAGCAAGTCCCGCTACAAGACCCCGCGTTACCCGTGCTAGTCTTGCTAGCGTAGCTATCCGAGTTTCACCCAGAAAAAATCGGCCCCAGAGCCCCGGTGACCGTTTGCTGGAACTAAACCTTATGCACAAGTTGTCCGACCAAACGACGTCTCATTAATAAGTTAACAAATGAAGCATTTCAAGCTATCAAAATGAACATAACTACTTTAGAACAGTACGATTGTCAAAGTCTACCTACTCAAGTGATCATATTTCAAATATTTTGCACTACTTATTTACACAATTATAAATAATAAGTTTTAGCTATAACTGAAGCATAAATAGATAGATACATAGCGGACAAGCACGCATACAATATGATCGTACGTAAATTTTGTATGACAAGCATCAGTGTTCCAAGTTTACTTCTTATTATCTTAACTCACTTAGTATTATTCTTATGGTATCGTTGATCAGAATGCACAAACGAGTCAGATTGTTAAGAATGAAGACTTGGAGGAAGGGAGCTAATCGAAAGTAAGGCCACTCATAAGTTTGAGAATCGGGGAAGAGAAAAGGGAAGATCTTTAAGACTCCGTTCACGCGTCGCCTACACGATCACATGCACGCATCAATAGATGATCAATATCTCCTGCATCGGTCTCCCAGATTTTGATACAAAATGCAAACTTCAAGGAACGAAGACAATAAAATTTATCAAAATCGTTCAAGAAAACACAAGTCACAAAACCAACAAGAAAGCAACCAAGTGGCATCGAAAACGTGCAAAGAAACCAACGCAGCAGAAAGGCCCCTCGCGACTCTGCCACCGAGTCCTTCCTCGAGGCACGATCCGCTGAATGTGGGACTTAATTCCGAAGAAACCAATCCATCACGAGAAAAGGATCTTAATTCAATCTGTCCCGATCGAACGATACCAAGTATTTCTTAGCCGTGCTCCCCGAATAGGGAGAATGGGGCACTACAATGAATATGATAATAAAACTATAAGCATAATTAACAGTAATAATATGTAATTAAAAGAAGAAAGTAAGAAATCAAACATGCGATGTACCATGGTATACTTCCTCGAAGGTACTCCAGTCCCGAAAACTCCTGTCCAGCTTGAATACACTACTTAACCAAATAGTATATCACGAGCTTTGATCCGAAGACTCGACAACTTCTTACACACGAGTTTTGATCCAAAGGTTCGCGAGCTTCTTTCACACAAGAAAAGAGTTTTGAACTTCTAGAACAAGTGAAGATC
>JAYESA010000001.1:27603559-27631059 GCA_036927795.1 Iris macrosiphon
AAGACACGACGACCGTCAACTTTTAGGAGCACCAGTAGGATTGCCATCATCACTGTCACGCTCCAGTCCCAAAATACCGAGGGACTGGACACGTGGCAATGGCCAGCAGCACACACCGATGGGCAAACCCAATTTAATAGACCCATCAGGGTGTACTTAAGCTATAAAACAATAGAAAGGGTCAAATATACTAATCTTATCCACAGAAATGAATACATCAATATGAAATATAAATCAACATCAAGTCTCAATAAAATATATCTCGGGGAACAACCCAATAATATGTCTGATACATTAATTTATTAGACAGGAAATAAAGTAACTAGAAACAGAAATAACTGAGTATATGAAGCCAATACTCAGAAGAAATTCTCTGGCATGACCTCGTCTTCGGGTTCTGGTACTGCTCTAATGTATGCTCCTGTCCTGTATACCTCAGGATAAATCTCTTCTGCTAAACCTGGGGACATAATCCGGATCCAGGTCCTCAGGGGACATAGCAAGGTACAAAAATAACTCAAGCCAGAATAAATACAGTACAATAATAAATGAAACAATAACAATAGGGTAGACTATGTAACCAGCTATGTGATATGCAAGTGAGAGCATCACTAGTACTCAGGCTGAGACCACTACAAGCTCTGTGTTGGGAAGTCGGTAGCAGTTATACTATGTAGTTATACTATGTAGTTTACTATGTAATGGGCCTACGGCACCATATATAAAATCAGCCTGTAGCCTGTGTGTCTCTCCCACCCAATGTAATCGTACGTCTCATGTCCACGATGTCTCATGTCCATGTCACGCAAGATCATATCTAATGCAACAAGTCATATGATAGATATGAACATAAAGTCTATGTCACAAATCCTGTAGCCTATATAGAATCATCATGAATATCTCAGAAAGATTCTGTCTCATAAACAGTGTCAGGTGTCCTATGGTATGACGTACTTGATGATGCAAGCACGAGAATGTATAGGGTTTCGATATCCATCGCTAGGTGACGTTACACAACTCCGCGTACGGTGTTGACATCCGAATCTTGTTCGGACGTTAAGTAATGTCATACGGTCCTGGGTTGAACATTTATATCATATAATTAAATCAAGAGAATATTATGTAGTAAATACAGCAAGATTGGCAAGGTACACTTGCTTGGGATTCCTATTGCTGCTCTAGTATCAGAGGGATCTGCAGGTACTCCTCCGGTTGCTGAAATAAATACTACCATCATGTTCAGAAGATATCAAATAGCTAAAATTGCCTGTCCATAAGTACAATTTGGACACAGGGGCAAAATTGACAGTTTCTGGTCAAAGTGGGATCCACATGTGGCCCGCTTCGCACCAAAAAATCTGCCAGAGACAAAGTTCTCCAAATTCCTCAAACTTAGTGTCTATAAGTCCAGAACAATGATACGAACCCAATGGAATGTCCAGAATTGGATTCCGATGAGCCGATCACAAAATTGTCCGTCAAGTGGAGCCGTGGGGCCCACGATACGGGATTTTGTCAACGTTCTCAGAATCGAACTAAACTTGGGTCACAGGACTAAAAAAATGCTACGAGTCCGATGGCATAACTTTTGTTTCGAAACGACGAGCATACACAAAGTTACAACGAGTTTTAGAACAGGGCCGATACAGGGCGTTGTCGACGGATACGCGTTGATTCCGGTGTACACGCACATCCAAATCAACTTCCGCAAAATCTCACACTTCCGTATCGACGGCGCACACCTTTCGGTGAAGTTCGCACACGACCAAGTTGCCTCGTTTAGCGGGGCACACCCAGTTCCGAGAAAATCAGGGTTTTAAAAGACCAAGTTTTTGGCCATTTTTACCCTCGAATAAATTACAAATTACAGCACGATAAATTAAACTAAAATAGGGCTTTAAAACTAGGTTATACGGTCTAAATTACTGTTCAAGTGGATTTTGAAAATAGTTAACTGGTTACACGCAAAACAGTCACGAACTGGGGAGTTTGGGACAATTTTTAATTTTTTAGAAAAGGGGATTATTTTCCTGATTTTGCGTCGCGGTTTGCGATCGCCCCAGGACGCGATACGCCGAACCGATGTTACGGGTATCGAGAGGGTCATGCAGGGTATGCGCAAGAGTCGACAGAACAGAAAATAAGGCAGCAAGGAGAGATAAAAACTCACCGAAACAATGGCTCGGAATCGACTAAAATTTGCGTTCTCGCAGGGAGGCGCGTCACGGCTACGACAGAGCTCGGTGGTGGTTGCTGTGCTTGCTGACAAGGGAGCTCGATGGCTGCTGGGGTCGGCGGCAACATCGTCGATGGGTGCTCGGGCTCGCGGAGGCGGAGGAGGTGGTGGTGGAGATGGGTGTCGACAGTGGCTGTGGTGGGGATGACAGCGGGGAAATGGGGGGTTTAAATAGGAAAGGAGAGAGGGAGAGGCGGGGAGCGGGGAGGCCAGAGCGGGGGGGGGGGGGGAACGTGGCTAGGATCATGGCGGTTGGCCGCGGGCGGGGCGGGGCGTCGGTCGGGATCCGCGGGGGAGCGGGGGGAGCAAGGGATCGTGTGAGAGAGGGGAGCGGGTGAGGGGTTAACGGGGGTCTGCGGGTAGGCGGGTCGGGTCCAGACCCGACCTGTTAGGTCTAGGGTCTGGTCAGTTTGGATTGTCTTGGGTTGGTCCGGTTCAGCCCGGTTCAACCCAGTTCAGCCCGGTTCAACCTGGTTCAATTAAAACAGGGGTTTTTAGCTATAAAAAATAGTTTTTTTGAGCCCAATAAATTCCAAAAAAATTACACAACATCCAATAATTAATAATACACCCAAAAATATAATTTTTATAATATTTTAATACTTAATTTAATCCATGAAAATATTAATCCCTGAAGGACATTTTTAATAATTAATTAAAAATCACCAAAATATCCAAAAAATTCTTTTTTAAAATTTTTAAAAAAATAGGGTGTTACAATCTGCCCACCTTAAAAGAATTGCGTCCTCGCAATTAAGAAAATAAAACAAAATCGATCAGAAGAGATGACGCGGTTGCAAGACATGCGTGTAGCACGACACAAGGGGTTAAGAATCATGAACAAGAAGAGCGAGAGAAAGATCAAGCAGAACATGTAGGGAAGGAAATAAGATATTTCCCTAGGCAATGAGAGATAAGTAAAAGAAATCTGGATAGAGCAAAAAAATCTACAGCTTAGGAAAACTAGGTTATCAATCACTAACAAGTTCAAAATACTAAGGTTTAAGGCTAAGGAAAGGAATTAACAGGCACGCTCTATGGCATTACTAGGAATAGATAGCTATGAATAACTTAAATCTTACGCACATTCGCTAATCCATGAGTCTGTGCGTCCTCCATCGTCAACGCATACGCTTGTCCGCGTCCTTGTGGTGGTGCCCTCTGCTGTTGCTGGGCCTGCTGAAAGGGTGCTGCCTGGGGTGCCAAAGGTGGCCTTAGTACTAGTAAAGCTTGTCGGTTTAACATTAGTGCTCCCTCTCGATTCTCAGGAAAATCCTTGGCTAAATGTTGGTTGGATCCGCAAATCAAGCATAATCCCAACTTGCATCTGCACTCACTCTCATAGTGGCCTCGCTTGCCACAACATTGACATGTAGGTAGTATCTGCGAAGATGCTCTGGGTGGCTGGTGCATGTGAGATCTTTTTGCAGCTTCTCCCTGTAGTGCTCTGGTTGGTGCTGATGTAAATGGCCGCTTAAGGCTGGACTCTCTCCTGGTGACGTACTCCATGCGTCGGGCTACAGCAAGGACGTCCGTGTATAAAGTAGGTACAATGGATCCAATCTCTGTAGCTCAAAGTTTAGTCCGTCGAAAAATTCTCAGCCTTCTCCTCTTTTGTTGGGATCAGGGTAGGGGCGAAGCAACTCAGATGAATGAACTCCATATTATACTCTTCCACTGTCATACTATCTTGAGTGAGGCGATTGAACTTGTCCCGAAGTTCTGATCGAGCAATAGATGGAATGTACATCTCCTGAAAGAGTCTAGAGAACTTCTCCCAAGTGACTCGGTCTGGTCCGAGCCGACTCTCCTCAGATAGCCACCAGTGATGTGCATTGCCCGTCAACTGCATCCGGACGACAATCATCCAACGCTCTCTTGGAAGCTCACCTGCTTCTAATTGATGTTGAGTGTTTGTGAGCCACTCATGAACCTCAATGGGCTCCTCCTTTCCTGAAAAGGTGCGGGGCTTCAGTTGGCAAAAATTGGTGATAGAGCCCATCGATGACCGTCGAGCTGGTAGGTTCGCCTGCTCTAGTGCAGTCACTATGCTATTTCTCAGATTCTCTGCCTTGTGACGCTGAGCCTCTTGATGAATCTGTTGTTGAGCTTGCATTATTGCACAGAACATTTGGAACATTTGCTGACCATCCATAGGCTGTCCTGGTGGAAAGGTAGGCATCTGTGGAGTAAACTGCGGTGGTGGTGGAATATCGTCTCGCCGAAATCTTGAGTAGGTCGACCTGCTTGATGGCTTTGTTGAGCTGATTGATCTCCACCTACTGGTGTTGCTCCATCGTCGTAGGTGATAACTGTAACTTGTGGTATTCCTGCGGGAGTCTCATCGCATGCTTGTGAATCCATTACTCTGCATCCAAAATAAACTATGAGAAGTATACAGAAGAATCAAGGCATGATATAAGTCAATAAATTAAAGTCGATATAGAGGTCAAGAACGAATCAATCAAGTGGATGAGATCCTATAACTTATTCTATCTTTGTCGTAGGCTTGCTCAGTTTCTTAGTTAAAATTGAAATAATTTAGTCTTAGACTTGCATGGGCCACCACAAAAACTAGGTCACGCCGCAGTCCCAAAATACCGAGGGACTGGATACGTGGCAATGGTCAGCAGCACACACCGATGGGCAAACCTAATTTAATGGATCCATCAGGGTGTACTTAAGCTGTAAAACAACAGAAAAGGTCAAATATACTAATCTCATCTACATAAATGAATACATCAATATAAAATATAAATCAACATCAAGTCTCAATAAAATATATCTCGGGGAACAACCCGATAATATGTCTGATATATTAATTCATTAGACAGGAAATAAAGTAACTAGAAACAAAAATAACTGAGTATATGAAGCCAATACTCAGGAGAAATCCTCTGGCACGACCTCATCCCCGGGTTCTGGTACTGCTCTAATGTATGCTCCTGTCCTGTATACCTCGGGATAGATCTCTTCTGCTAAACCTGGGGACATAATCCGGATCCAGGTCCTCAGGGGACATAGCAAGGTACAAAAATAACTCAAGCCAGAATAAATATAGTGCAATAATAAATAAAACAATAATAATAGGGTAGACTATGTAACTAGCTATGTGATATGCAAGTGAGAGCATCACTAGTACTCAGTCTGAGACCACTACAAGCTCTGTGTTGGGGAGCCGGTAGCAGTTATACTATGTAGTTATACTATATAGTTTACTATGTAGTGGGCCTACGACACCATATATATAATCAGCTTGTAGCCCGTGTGTCTCTCCCCACCCAATGTAATCACACGTCTCATGTCTACGATGTCTCATGTCCATGTCACACAAGATCATATCTAATGCAGCAAGTCATATGATAGCTATGAACATAAAGTCTATGTCAAAAATCCTGTAGCCTATACAGAATCACCATGAATATCTCAAGAAGATTCTATCTCATAAACAGTGTCAGGTGTCCTATGGTATGACGTACTTGATGATGCAAGCACGAGAATGTATAGGGTTTTGATATCCATCGCTAGGTGATGTTACACAACTCCGCGTACGACGTTGACACCCAAATCTTGTTCGGACATTAAGTAATATCACATGGTCCTGGGTTGAACATTTATATCATATAATTAAATTAAGAGAACATTATGTAGCAAATACTGCAAGATTGGCTAGGTACACTTGCCTGAAATTCCAACTACTGCTCTGGTATCAAAGGGATCTGCAGGTACTCCTCCGATTGCTGAAATAAGCACTACCATCATGCTCAGAAGATATCAAATAGCTAGAATTGCCTGTCCATAAGTCCAATTTGGACACAGGGGCAAAATTGACAGTTTTTGGTCAAAGTGGGGTCCACATGTGGCCCTCTTCGCACCAAAAAATATGCCAGAGACAAAGTTCTCTAAATTCGTCAAACTTAGTGTCTACAAGTCCAGAACGACGATACAAACCCAAAAGAATGTCCAGAACTGGATTCCGATGAGCCGATCACAAAATCGTCCGTCAAGTGGAGCCGTGGGGCCCACGATACGGGATTTTGTCAACGTTCTCAGAATCAAACCAAACTTGGATCACAGGACCAAAAAATGCTACGAGTCCGATCGTGCAAGTTTTGTTTCGAAACGACGAGCACACACAAAGTTACAACGAGTTTCAGAACATGGCCGATACGGGGCGTTGTCGACGGATACGTGTTGATTCCGGTGTGCACGCACATCCAAATCAACTTTTGCGAAATCCCACACGTCCGTATCGACGGTGTGCACCTTTCGGGGAAGTTTGCACATGACCAAGTTGTCTCGTTTAACGGGACGCACCCAGTTTTGGGAAAATCAGGGTTTTAAAAAACCAAGTTTTGGCCATTTTTACCCTCGAATAAATTACAAATTACAGCACGATAAATTAAACTAAAATAGGGCTTAAAACTAGGTTATACGTTCTAAATTACTGTTTAAGTAAATTTTGAAAATAGTTAACTGGTTACACGCAAAACAGTCGCGAACTGGGGAGTTCGGGACAATTTCTAATTTTTCAAAAAGGGGATTATTTTTCTGATTTTACGTCGCGGTTTACCATCGCCACAGGACGCGATACGCCAAACTAATGATACGGGTATCGAGAGGGTCACGCAGGGTATGTGCAAGAGTCGACAGAACGGAAAATGAGGCAGCGAGAAGAGAGAAAAACTCACCGGAACGATGGCTCAGAATCGACTAAAATTTGTGTACTCGCGGGGAGGCGCATCGCGGCTACGACGGAGCTCGGTGGTGGGTGCTATGCTTGCTGACAAAGGAGCTCGATGGCTGTTGGGGTCGGCAGCGACGTCTTCGACGGGTGCTCGGGCTCGCGGAGGTGGCGGTGGAGATGGGTATCGGCGGTGGGTGCGGTGGGGATGGCAGCAGGAAAATGGGGGGTTTAAATAGGGAAGGGGAGAGGGAGAGACAGGGAGCGGGGGGGGGGACATGGCCGGGGTCGTCACGGTTGGCCGCGGGCGGGACGGGGCATCGGTCGAGACCCGCGGGGGAGCGACGGGGGGGGGGGGGGACAGGGGATCGTGTGAGAGAGGGGAGCGGGTGAGGGGTTAACGGGTCTGCGGGTAGGCGGGTCGGGTCCGGACCCAACCCGTTAGGTCTAGGGTCCGGTCGGTTTGGGTTGGCTTGGGTTGGTCCAGTTCAGCCCGGTTCAACCCGGTTCAGTCCGGTTCAACCTGGTTCAATTAAAACAGGGGTTTTTAGCTATAAAAATAGTTTTTTTGAGCCCAATAAATTTCAGAAAAATTACACAACATCCAATAATTAATAATACACCCAAAAATATAATTTTTATAATATTTTAATACTTAATTTAATCCATGAAAATATTAATCCTTGAAGGACATATTTAATAATTTATTAAAAATCACCAAAAAATCCAGAAAATTCATTTTTAAATTTTTTAAAAAAATAGGGTGTTACAATCTCCATTGGTCGGTGGAGGCAGAAAAGCACCATAGGGATCAATGCCATCCGGGTATATAAACCCATAATTATTTGGATAGGTAAAGTGAGGGCCTGGAAAGTCTAGGTTGGGTGCGCTGGGGTTGACAGTGGGGTCCCATTCTAGAAAGCAGCGCTGAATGTAATAGACCTGATCCATGAAGGCATTGTTAATAATAATACCGAGTCCTCTGGTGTTGGCCGTCATTCGATCCGCCTGGAAGCAGCTAAATTAGTAAAGCGCCAATTAATATAATGATGAACTTCAGAGGGATTGAGAGTGAACGCTGGTGGAGAAGAAGAGGAGGATGGTGCAAGAGCAGCTGGAGGATGGGTGGTGGAGGATGGTTGGGCGAAGGAAGAAGTATGAAGAGGTGCTTCCAGAATCAAAGTAATGTACATGCCATAAAGAAGGGATTGAGTGCTAGAGTCACGAACTTTGATCATGGTGGTAATTATTGTTTTGGCAAGAAAGAATGGCTATTTTGTGAAGACGTAGTACATGGCGACGAGGGCTTCAGAGGTAATGCTGTCCATATTGCCGAGTTTAGTAGTGATAGAGTGGAACATAATCCGATGCATGTCATCATAGAAGGGGTTAAGATCTTTGTCTGTAGAGTAGACAAAAGTAGGGCGGTCGCAGATAAAAAAAAGAACTCCTTATAAGTGCAGTTAGGAGCCATCCATATGTTCTCAAAAGCGGGCAACTGTCGAAGATTGGCCCATCGGGGAACACCAAGAGTGGATGCCAGAAAAGAAGCAGTGACACGAATCTTGATGCCGCCTACTTTTGTTTCGAACTCGCGGCCGTCCTCGGAGGGAACCACGTTGCAGTAGAACATGCAGATCGCATAAGGATAGATGTCCAGTTGGCGAAGATCGGCAAGTCCCGCCTCCGCAAAAGTCTCACGGTGGTGGAGAAATTTCAGGAAGGCGATGGGCTACCCGATACAGATTGGATAGTTGTGAAAGATACTAAACCAGTCGCGGAAATGGTTTACTGACTTGAAAATGGTGGGATTGTAGCCGTGAGTAGTGTAGGTTGGAATGAAAAGGTTTGAAGAAGATGGGCTAGAGGAGGAGGAACTTTTATCGTGGCGGGTGCGTTTTCGTTGTGAGCACCCTGATTTTTATATAGGATTATTTTGGTAATTGGCAATTATTTTTTTATTTAATTAATTTCAATATTTATTTGATAATTTATTGAACTATAGACACTTTTTGCCATGGTCTTGAGATTTTAGTACAACACTAGCCCTTAACTTTCGACCAACTTTGCATACTAGACTTATACGAGCCAAATTAGGTTCATGGATTGAATTTTACTCATAAATTTGCATCGTTATATTTTGTTTTTGTCGTACAACTTTTTCGACATAAAATCTAGATATTGACAATTTAGCACTTTGTCGTTGCGTACGATTTTAATGCGCAACATCAACCCTTTTTATCTAACCAACTTCACATACATAAGCCTAACTAGACCTAACATGTTCATATTAAGGGTGTTCCATTCATTTAAATCCCTATATGCTTCATAAACATCACATGGTTCAAATCCTAGTTTAAATATCAAGTTTTCCATTTTAGAAAACCGCATCTTGCATATCTTTTGTGCACTTTATTTAAATTAAAATAATTAATTATATAATAGGAAAATAATTATTAGAAGCCTAATAAACCCTCATGGACCCTTAAACATAAGTCCCTTTTGGGCCCAACATAACTCCAAGCAACCAACATCCAAAAGCCCAACCAACAAATATATATAAACATGCAACCATCTCCTCTGCCTAGCCCTAGCCCTAGCCACCTTTAATCTCTTATGAACGACCACAACAGCATCCCCCTTCCTTTTTAACATCTGCTCTTCCTCCTCTCCCTTTCCTACACCTTCACGCGCCCCTACGAGCACCCCAAGATCGACCCCAAGGCCAATCCTTCACCTGAACACCCTCATATTAGGTCGGCTGCTACTGCTGCTTATTACTACTGTAAACAGTGACCAAAACCCCTCCAAAAACCTATTTTCTTCATCTATTTGAAGTCCCCTAGCACCCCATCAAGTGGCTCAAATTTTGGAGTCCGTTTGGCCGTAGTGGCAAAGAAGGTCCCCGTCGTAATCACGTACGCGTAAGTTTTCCAACATCAAATCTCCTTCCTATTTTTTATGAAATAAAACTCATGTAGAACCATTTTAATGTTAGTTAGTGATTAGAAATATTTTAATTCATGTGAAACCATATTTTTATGTATAAAACTATCCCTAGTTGTTGAATAATCCAGACACGGACACAGTGCACCGATACTAGTTGTAGTTCTTTGAAGGTTGCCATATTTTGACTATGTAAATAAATTCTAAAATTTAATATATTATAATTACAGAATATTTAATGTATTATTTTAATATTTATTAATTTTTTTGATGCAAATAGGGTAGTTGCATGCATAAACTACATAGCATAGTTGCTAGGAATCACTAGTTGTCGCCCGTAGAGACTTTTTGCATGCAATAATATTGGGTTGGTTATTTTCATATAATCATAAATAATTTCAGAATTAATAATTTTTAATAATTAATGATTTTAATTTTTTTAAAAAATATTTAATGACTAGTAATATTCTGGTGTGTAGCTATTTGCATGTCCAACCAATGTAGAATTAATAACTAGATAATAATCTAATTTAAATAAAAAAGTAGAGTCTAATTAATGTAATAATTAATTGGTAGGTGTTCGAGACATTTCTATGGAGAGCTCCGTACCGGATTTGTTGTGCTCGCGGTTTGGCTCAGAAGGAAAGTACACCTTGCTTAATTGTATCGTTCAGTTACATTATGCCTGGTTATTATTTGTTAGTTGTGTGCACGCGTCTTAGAGTATCAGACTTACCTAGTATATTATGAAGGTACATGGTATCTTCTGACCTGACACTTGTTCAACACATTCACTGAGTGAAAGAGAGTGCATGGACTAGCGTATTGACTGACCATTGATACGTGAGTTCGAGTCTTGTGTTAGTAGTTAATGTTAGTTTAGTTTCTAGATTTTATTGACATTATTGCATTATGTCTGCACCGTGTATACGGTTGGAATAGTACATTGGGAGGGAAGAATATACTAGTGAGCGTATGCGATTTTTGTTTCTTACTGTATAAATGGTGTACCCCCGATTTCTGTTGAATGCCTGGTGGGATGACTGGTTCTTCTATTTCTTCTCCCTCATGCGCCACTAGAGATGTCTCGAGTGCATATCACATATATGGTTTAGTTACCCTATTTATTCTTTATTGCTTTACTTTTATGTATGTCAATTTCTTGTGTACTTTTTATGTCCCTCTGAGGACCTGACACCTTTTTCAGATCCAGACGAGCACTTGTACTCTACGGACTACGGAGTTGAAGATTTTGCTGACGAGGACCTTGAGGTGGAGCCACATGAGTTTTCCTGAGCGTTATGGATGATAGTTGCTTAGTATCTTGGGTGTCCTTATCTAGTTAGTTGCCACCTGGACTATTTTATTATTGTCTAGTTGTATTTTCTTTCAGTATTCTTTCATACTTATATTTTGTGGATTGTTCTCCACTAGACTTTATTTTGTAGTAGATTCTGAGACTTTATCTATTCATTCAGTTTCCTATTTGGTGATATTTGTGGATGAGACTAGATTATTATATGTCTGTGATATTGTGACTTACTTATATTCTACAGCGTACTACGACTGGTTAGGTCCATTAAATTGGGTTTCTATACTTGTTCGTACAGATGACATGTATACGTATACCTAGGCCTACGTATTTTGGGGCTGGGGCGTGACATATTTTTAGTGGTGGCCCATGCAGGTCGAGAGCATATTGTTTTGGTTACATCACTGTACCGAGCAAACCTGCAGCTAGGATTAGAATATATGATCTCATTCACTTATTTGACTAACTTTCTTGATTTCGTTCCAAATTCTTTGAACTCGACTACCTTCTTTGGCTGTCGAAATTGCATTCTCTTATTTCTTGACGTCACTATAACCATTTCCTCACCTCTCCCTATTTTGGAGGAAAAAATATACTCCTCTAATAGTTTCTTGAGTATAGACTTCTGCCAGATTATGAGAATCCTTGTTGTTAGGTTTAGAGGATAATTATGATAGCATACCTACTAAGAAAATAAACTAGAATATTGACAGCTCCCAAATGTTTATTATACCTAAATAAGCCCTAACATCCATCATCTGTAAGTTGATTGACCATTATCCCTTGTTATATTTATATATGACTTAAGCGTAGTATAAACTACTAAGGTTAGTTAGAAATTTGACCATATTGTTTGACCCTAGTATTGAGGAACCAATAAAAATTTATTGTTGGATATTAGGACTAAAACTAACTTTCATAGTGAGATAATATATGGAAATTATATATTTAGATTTTTGTCTTGGTATTAGCAGAGCAGTATCTTAGGAAACCAAGAGGAATGAACCAATACCTTAGTAGGAGCAAGGGTACCCTATCTTCAGCCTAGCAGATCCCCTAGAATGTATGATCATCGCTGATTCATATTTGAGTATTCCTAAGTCATCGATAGCTCCATATCATCCAACCTTGGGTAACTATATTTTCTTTATTATAACTTCCTTGTCATTACTTTAAACATCTAACCATTGCAAGAATTTGACTCTATTTTCAAATCGTGCCAACCTAGGAGACTATCATATCCTCGCGAATATTATCTCCTCTTAGGAAATATGTTATCATCCAACTATTTATATACTTTCCCATCTTGAGTTAACCATCCACCAATTATAGATCAATTGTCATAGCTCTTTAAATAATTGAACATAGTAAATGATTAGAACCTTTTTTTTCTTGACTATACCCTGAACACAGAGACTAGCATATCACATTCTCTTAGGACACCATGATATCCACTTATGTTACTTATCCTTTTTATCAATCATAGATCCCTTGTCATGCTCTCTAATCGTTTGCACCTACAAAATAATTAAAATCCTTCCTTGATCATACCCCAACCTCGATAACTTGCATACCATCTCCTCTTAACAAGCCACATTATTATCAAGAGCCTTATTTATTTTTATATCTTGTTTTCTCATAACCTTAGCTTTGATGTTCGTTATTTTGTGCTATGACTAATTTTTTTTTATCTTTCAAATCGTGCCACCTTACCCCTTTAGTTTTAGGCCAAGTAATTTCTTTTATGATAGGATTATAGTTTGATAGGATTATGGTTTGATTAATCTTAAATTCTTATTTTGTTAATAATTGTTAGAACTTGATAGGCTGAGTTGTTCATTTAGGTTAGAATATAATTTTGTAATTATCCTTTAGTTCCAAATCATATAACCTTCATCAATATATCTCAATACAGATTATATTCTCCCTCACGTTGCGAGCCAGCAACTTCTTCATTCTCAATATTAACACCTTTTGTTCTATAAGCACTGATTGTAAGTAAGAGTTATGGATGACCATCACCTTAGAAAGTTTTATAATGCACTAGGATACCCTAATAGTACAAAGATCTTTTCCTTGTATACCTTAATAAGAGTTTCTACTCTATTTACAAGGACAAGGCTATTTTGTAGAATCTCCATAAAGCAATTATAATACTAGTTGAATCTTTGTAAGTTGGGTAGCGTGTCTTAGAACTCCATAGTTATTAAGCTACACTAATAAGGTATAATTGAATGACACCGAAATATATGATAGCATAAGGAGATGGGGTTTGCCAAGACTGCATAATCCTAACGGTCTGAACCCTAACTGGTATACCATAGACTTAGACAAGAAGTTAGTATAACAACTGTGGAGAGACAAACACCGGACGAGTCTTAGATTCTTGATGAATTTGAACTATTTGTACTTTCATTCATCATAATTTCACGTACTTATACTTTGGACTATCTTGACTTATGTCGCTATTATAGCCTAGTTTTGCAAGCTTATTCTTTTATCGAGCTTGTTCATGACATATGTGTTATTGGGGATGCCCACGAATACATTGTCTAATTAGAATCAATGTATTATGGTCTGATCAACCTCAGTGCACTTGGTTCGCTCTTCGTATGACTATTTTGAGTGGATTGAGATATAATTGACTTAGCTTATTAGACAAATATACTTGCCCTCTAGACAGGTCAGAGCATATCATATTTATTATATAACTATACTTATACGAGCCTACGAATAGGAATATACGAAGATAAGAACTCAATCCACAACTGATTTAATAATTTTCTCATTGAATTCGATTATCTCCCTTGGCCTTCGCAATTGTAATCGTTTATTTTTCTTGACATCACTATCATTGTTTCTCGTCTCCCCTTATTTCGAATAGATAAACACCCGTGCTTGGTATAAGTTAGAAAATGGTTAGAAATAAATATTCCTTAGAAATATTGCATTATTAGTTGCTTGTTATATTTTAATATACTTTTGAAGATAGGGATGAGTATATGGATATGCTAAAAAAAATAAAAATTATAGGTACATAGTTGGATTGAAAGTTTTCGAGAATAACTGATATTAGAGGAACTTATGAAAATTCTTTTGGAAGATAAAATAAATCTCGTGGAAACTTAAAATTTTGATATAGTATTTTGTTCTAAGGTGGGCAGAAGTTGTAGAAATTATAAATGTCAAATTCAAATTATAGTAAATTTTTTTATATTGCAGGTGAAACTCTTAGATGGTGGTTAAGAAGGCAATTAAGAATAATATGATAGAGAGATTTGAGTGCTTTTGTCCTTAAGTTTTTTTTGAAAAAAATTTAGAATTACTTTGAGATTATGTGAAGAAAAAAAACTTAAAGATATAGATTTGACTGTGAGGATACGCGTATGGGAATTGAATTTAAATTTTTATAGGATGAATTTAGAAGATAAAAAATTAATTTGAGGATTTGAGTTAAATTTTGAATTTTATAAAATAAATTATTAATTTAGATTTTGAGAATGGAAATTTAATTTAAAATTTGAAGACTACGAAGTTCCAAAAATTTAAATTTCGGAATAAGATTAGATTGAATGAGCTTTGGTTATTTAAATTTTTGAGGAGATAATGATAGATCAAATTTAGATTTAAATTTAGTTATTTAAATTTTAAGGCAATTATGATGTATTGAATTTAAATTTAAATTTAAAATATTTGATGAATTAAATTTTTTTTTTGGAGTTTAGATTTCTAGGATAAACATGAATTTAAATAAAGAGTTGAGAATTTAAGATTATGATATGCTTAGAATTGTGTTTAAATTTTAAGAAGATTATAATGACATATTTAAATTTAGATTTTAAGTAGCTTAAAATATTTAAATTTTGTGAGATTTAAAATTTGCAGATTTTGATAATATTTGACTTAAAATTTAAATTTAAGGATTTTAATAAAATTTGAACGAGTAGAATAATAATAATTTTAAAAGTGAGAATTGAATCTAAGTTAAATTTGAGGAGTTTAAATCTTGAAGTGGGCAAATTTTTAAGATTTAATTTTAAAATTTTAAGTTTTGAGAATAAAAGTTAATTTTGAGGAACTTGTGAAGTCATAACCAATGATTTGACCCCATGATTATATTATTTTTTTGAGTTCAAAGTTGATAAATTTTTTGTTATTGAAGATATTAAATTTCGAGAAGAAAATTCTTTTAAGGTGGGTAGATTGTGAGCACCATAATTTTTATATAGAATTATTTTGATAATTAGTAATTAATTTTTTTATATTTAATTTAAATATTTATTTGACAATTTATTGAACTATAGACACTTTTTGCCATGGTCTTGAGATTTTAGTACAACACTAGCCCTTACCTTCCGACCAACTTTGCATACTAGACTTAGACAAGCTAAATTAGGTTCGTGGATTAAATTTTACTCATAAATTCATATATCTATGCTTCATTTTTGTCGCACTACTTTTGCGACGTAAAATCTAGATATTGACAATTTAGCACTTTGTCGTTGAGTACGATTTTAACGCACAACATCAACGCTTTTCATCTAACCAACTTCACATCCATGAGCCTAACTAGACCTAACATGTTTATTTTAAGGGTGTCCCATTCATTTAAATTCCTACATGCTTCATAAACATCACATGGTTCAAATCGTAGTTTAAATATCCAGTTTTTTATTTTAGAAACCACATCTTGCATATCTTTTGTGCAATTTATTTAAATTAAAATAATTAATTATATAATAGGCCAAGGATTATTAGAAGCCTAATAAACCCTCATGGACCCTTAAACACATGTCACTTTTTGGGTCCAACACAACTCCAAGAAACCAACACCCAAAAGCCCAACTAATAAGTATATATAAACATGCAACCCGCTCCTCTACCTAGCCCTAGCTGCCTCTCCTCTATCATGAACGACCAAAACAGAAGCCCCCTCCCTTTTTAACATCTCCTATTACTCCTCTCCCTTCTCCACACCTTCACGCACCCCCATGAGCATTCCAAGGCCGACCCCAAGGCCAATCCTTCACCTAAACATCCCATATTAGGTCGGCTGCTACTGCTACTTATTGCTGCTGTAAAAAACGACCAAAACCCCTCAAAAGCCATATTTTATTCATCTATTTGAATTCCTCTAATACCCCATCAAGTGGCGTGAAGTTTGGAGTCCGTTTGGTACTCCGTTTGGCCGTAGTGGCGAATAAGGTCCCCGCCGTAATCGCGTACGCGTAAGTTTTCCAACTTCAAATATTCTTCCTATTTTTCATGAAATAAAATTCATGTAGAACCATGTTAATGTTAGTTAGTGATTAAAAATATTTTAATGCATGTGAAACCATATTTTTATGTACAAAATTACCCCTAGTTATTGAACAATCTAGATACGGACACAGTGCATCAATACAATTGTAGTTCTTTGAAGGTTGCCATATTTTGACTATGTAAATAAATTCTAAAATTTAATATATTATAATTACAGAATATTTAATATATTATTTTATTATTTATTAATTTTTTGATGCAAATAGGGTAGTTGCATGCATAAACTACGTAGCGTAGTTGCTAGGAATCACTAGTTGTCGTCCGTAGAGACTTTTTGCATGCAATGATAGTGGGTTGGTTATTTTCATATAATTATAAATAATTTTAGATTTAATAGTTTTTAATAAATAATGATTTAAAAAAGTTTTGAATTTTTTTAATGACTAGTAATATTCTGGTGTGTAGCTATTTGCATGTGCAACCAATGTAGAATTAATAACTAGATAATAACCTAATTTAACTAGTAAAGTAGAGTCTAATTAGTGTAATAATTAATTGGCAGGTGTTCGAGATGTTTATGTGGAGAGCTCCGGACCGGACTTGTTGTGCTCGCAGTTTAGCTCGGAAGGTAAGTACACCTTGCTTTAATTGTATTGTTCAGTTACATTATGCCTAATTGTTATTTGTTAGTTGTGTGCACGCATCTTAGAGTAGTAAACTTACCTGGTATATTATGAAGGTACGTGGTATCTTCTGACTTGACACTTGTTCAACACGTTCACTGAGTGAGAGAGAGTGCATGGACTAACGTGTTGACTGGCAATTGATATGTGAGTTCGCGTCTTGTGTTAGTAGTTGATGTTAGTTTAATTCCTAGATTTTATTGACATTATTGTATTATGTATGTACAGTTTATACGGTTCAGATAGTACTTTGGGAGGGAAGAATCTACTAGTGAGCTTATGGAATTTCTGTTTTTTACTGTGTAAATGGTGTACCCCAGAGTTGTGTTGAACGCCTGATGGGATGACTGGTTCTTCTATTTCTTTTTCCTCATGCGCTACTAGAGATATCCCAATTTAATATCACATAGATGGTTTAATTATCCTATTTATTGTTTACTTCTTTACTTCTATATATGTCAATTTTTGTGTACTTGTTATGTCCCTCTGAGGACCTGACAACTATTTTCGATCCAGACGAGCACTTGTACCCTACGGACTATGGAGTTGGAGATTTTGCTGACGAGGACCTTGAGGTGGAGCCACATGAGTTTCCCTGAGCGTTATGGATTATAGTTGCTTAGTGTCTTGGGTGTCCTTATCTAGTTAGCTGGCACCTTGACTATTTTATTATTATCTAGTTGTATTTTATTTCAGTATTCTTTCATACTTATATTTTGTGGATTATTCTCCACTAGACTTTATTTTGTAGTAGATTCTGAGACTTTATCTATTCATTCAGTTTTTTATTTGGTGATATTTATGGATGAGACTAGATTATTACCTGTTTGTGATATTGTGACTTAGTTATATTGTAGAGCGTACTACGACTAGTTAGGTCCATTAAATTGGGTTCCTATACCCGTTCGTACTGCTGACATGTGTATGTATACCTGGCCCTACATATTTTAGGACTGGGGCGTGACACCCGTACATGGTGGAGAGGAGGAGGAAGATAGGTCGTATGACCGACTGGTATGGGTCGGATAACAGACGGTGGAGGCGGATGACTATTGGTGGAGATGTAGAAGATGGTGTGTGGGGAAGGATATGTGTGGGTAAATAAGGGTTTTGGGGAAAATGTATGGGAAAAGATGGGTATTTAATGGAGTCGGTGAAAAGATGAAAAGAATTGAGTATTAAATAAGGATTTTGGAAAGAGAGATATGGAAGGATTGAAAAGGTTGGATGACATTCGGATAAAAGATATGAGAATCGGTTGGGTACAGATTTTTTAAAATCCGTGCTTGTCGTATATATACGAAAGATCCGACGGTATGTCGTGGAGTACGGGGGGATTTTTTTAGAAAAGAAAATGAAAACATTAAATGCAGTTAAGTTGAAAGAAATATGGTCAATCTGTTGGGTATAGATTTTTTGAAATCCGTGCATCGCATATATTCAGAAGATCCAACGGTATGCCACGGAGTACCAGAGAATTTTTGAGTAATAGGACAAATATTGTTAGGTTAAAATAGATAAGTTTATGAACTACTATCTAGAAAGATTTTTCAATTAAACCAACTTCACGACAAATAAAAGAGAAACGATATTCAGAAAGGGCTTTGGTAAAGATGTCAGCTAATTGATGCTCAATGTTGATGAAATCAAGGAAAATGTCACCCTTTTGTTGATGGTCGCATAAAAAATCGTGTCTTATTTCAATATGCTTAGTACGTGAGTGACAAATAGGATATTTTGTGAGGTTTATAAAACTATTGTTGTCACATTTAATATTAATAGCATGAGAGAAGATACCATAATCTACAAGTGTTTGTGTCATGCAAAGAATTTGTGCACAACAACCACCGACCGCAATATATTCAGCTTCGGTTGTTGAAAGAGCAACCGAATTTTGCTTCTTGCTAAACCAAAAGGGCAAAGATTTTCAAGAAAGTGGCATGTTCCACTAGTGCTTTTCGGTCAATCTTGCATTCGACAAAATCCGCATCCGAATAGCACAAGAGTTCAAATGATGTGGTTTTGGGATACCAAAGACCCATATTTATGGTGCCTTTGAGATACCAAAAAATATATTTAACGACACATAAGTGTGACTCCTTGGGATTTGCTTGGAATCGTGCACACATACAAACACTGAACATGATGTCGGAACGACTAGCAGCTAGGTAAAGTAAGCTATCTATCATACCTCGATACTTTTGAATGTCTACCAATTTACCGTCATCATCTTGATCTAGTTTTGTTGTAGTGGCCATTGGAGTTCTAATAGTTTTGCAAGAGTCCATATCAAAATGCTTGATAAGATCCTTTGTGTATTTGGCTTGATTGATGAAGGTTCTTTGAGGACCTTGCTTGATTTGAAGGCCAAGAAAGAAGGAAAGTTCTCTCATCATACTCATTTCAAATTCAAGATGCATAGCTCTTGCAAATTCTCTATAAAGTATTTTGTTAGTGGAACCAAAAATAATATCATCAACGTAAATTTGGACTAATAATAACGTACCATTATGAGATTTAATAAAGTGAGTAGGGTCAACTTTGCCTTTGGAGAAATTATATGAAATAAGAAATGAACTAAGACGCTCATACCAAGCAAGCACGTGGAGCTTACTTGAGGCCGTAGAGAGCCATACAAAGTTTGAAAACATGATCTGAAAATTAAAAATCCTCAAAACCGGGAGGTTGTCAAACATAAAATTGCTCTTTTATAACACCATTTAGAAAATCACTTTTAACATCCATTTGAAATAATTTAAAATCATTGAAATAAGCAAAAACATAAAGCATTCTAATAGACTCTAAACTAGCAACTGGTGCATAGGTTTCCTCATAGTCGATACCTTCTTGTTGATTATAACCTTGTGCAACCAACCATGCTTTATTTCGAGTAACAAAACCATCATTATTAAGCTTGTTTCGAAATACCTATTTAGTCCCAATAATATGATAGTTATTGGGTCTAGGAACTAAGTCTCAAACTTGGTTTCATTCAAATTGTTTTAATTCTTCTTGAATAACAAGCATCCAAAATTCATCAAGAAAAGCATCATTAATGTTTTTAGGCTCAATTTGGGAAATAAAAGCAATATTTGCACAATGATCTCTTATAGAAGATCGAGTGCAAACACGGCGGGTTGAAAGGTCACCGAGAATAAGATTATTGGGATGGTGAGAGACAAATTTCCATTCCTTAGGCCCTGTTTGGAGAGGTCTCTACCGAAGAGATATCGGATGGAGTCTCAACTTCACAACTAGGTAAGGGAGTATCCTTTTCTCCAAGTGAGGTACTTTCCAAATTCCATGGGATGTCATCATCATTATTAAAGCAAGATGTGGCGGTGTTAAGTTCATTACAAGAGACATTGATAAGTTCTTCAACCACAAGGATCTTTTTGTTGAACACACGAAAACCTTTACTATGCATTGAATAACAAGGAATATACCTTCGTGGCTTTTTCTTCAAATTAACCTAGGTTATCCTTGGTGTTCAAGATAAAACATTTGCAGCAAAAAACTTTTAATATTCAATAGAGGGAATTTTTTCAAACCAATGCTCATAGGAAGTTTTGTTAGAAATAGGTCTAATCAAAATCCTATTTATAATATAACATACCGTATTAACGGTTTTCGCCCAAAAATATTGAGGCAGCTTTTATTGGTTTAACATGACTCCTGCCATATCACCAAGAGTTCTATTCTTTCTTTCCACAACCCCATTTTGTTGTGGAGTTCGAGGACAAGCAAAGTCATGACAAAAACTATTTTTAGCACAAAAACTTTTTAAATCGGTATTGTCAAATTCTCCTCCATGATCACTATGAATCTTGTTGATCATAATGTCTTTCTCATTTTGAACACGTTTGCAAAAATTAACAAATTCATGAAAAGTATCACTTTTGTTTGCAAGAAAAAATACCAAGTAAATCTCAAAAAATTATCAACTAAAATAAAGGCATAAAGTTTTCCACCAAGACTAGTTACTCTACTAGGACCAAAAAGATCCATGTGGATGAGTTGAAGAGGTCTAGTAGTACTTATAGAGTTTATTGATTTGAAGGAAGATTTTGTCAACTTACTCTTTTTGCATTCTTCACAAATCATATCTTTCTTGAAGGGAATGTCAGGAAGTCCTCTTACAAGTTTTTTGGTGGCAAGACGAGAGACGTTGTCCATGTTGGCATATCCAAGTCTCATCTATATCCTCAAATATGATAACTTTGAACATGGCAGAAGGGGATGAAAGCAAGAAGGTTGCATGATAGGAGCCTCAGAGGATATAGTGCCTCTATTGTGGATCTAACGAGCATAAAATAAGGGAATTACGCACGAGTGGAACAACGAAGGAAGACCCCAGTTGTCACTCCCCGTTCCCGATATACGTATTTGGAACGTATTATTTCTTACTTGCATGATAATTATATTGCATATAGACTAGACCCATTCTTTGGTTTAGATTGGTTCTATGGTTTATTTGTTTGGGTTGATTTGATCATGAGTTGGACCCATGGTCTAAACCTCAAGACCTATCTATATAAGTCAACATATTTTTCTCTCTTCCCCCACTCTCTAATTTTTTTCTCTTTCTTCATTTTAGGCAAGTACACCTAGCATGACATGGAGAAACCCTTAGATTTTAATTCTTTTTTTTCTTTTGTATTTTATTTGTCTAATATATGTACATTATGATTCTAAGCACTTTTAATACTTGGAGTTTTCAATTTTGATGGGTGGATTTAGCTAGATCAACATTTTTAGTTAAGAGTTTTCATGGATTTATGTATTTTCCTTGGTTTTGATCTACTTAAACTTACTATCTTTGAAAACTAATTATTCCATATGGTAGAGCATTCAATTTCGTGCGATTTGGACTTTTGTTTTACTTGATTTGGAGTTAAATGAAGTTTTTATGAAGAAAACAAAATTTTGATTTTGAGGTTTCCGCCATGGCGAACTTACTGATTTGAGAAGACGAAATGTTCATACGGCCATCCTCATACAGCAAACTGTCATGCGGCCAAGTGATTTTCCTCATGCAGCAAACTGCCATGTGGCCAAGTGATTTGCCTCATGCAGCAGATTCTCATGCGGCCAAGTGATTTGCCTCATGTGGCAGACTGTCATGGCCAAGTGCTTCATGCAACAGACTGTCATGCGGCCAAGTAATTTGCCTCATGCAGCAGACTGTCATGCGGTCAAGTGATTTGCCTCATGCGATAGACTATCATGCAGCCAAGTAATTTTTCTCATGCAGCAGACTGTCATGAGGCCAAGTGGTCTCATGCACAGTTTATCCTTAGTGACTTATGTTCACGAATTATTATTTTACTTGGTTTATTGCTTTCATTAAATTGTTTTCCATTGAATAAGTATGATCTATGTGTTGATCCTAAATTGCAAGGATTATGATTCTAAGGGAGAATGGACTTAGTGACTAGACTATGTGCTAGAATTCACGAGATCAACTAATATTGGTGACTTGACTCGACTATTGGTATCTGTGCTGATACACTTACTACGTGCTATGAGTTCTTACATGCTAAGTGTTCCTACGTGATTATGTTACATATTTTACATCGAGGTGTACCTATGTGCTACGTGACATGTGATATGATACTATTTCTCCAGCATGGATATGATAGTTGGCTAATAACCAAGCGTGGCTAGGACTTGTGTGGATTGTTGCATCATGCTGGATGAATCCAAATTGAACTGCCAAGTGTCAAAGTCGATTCATATCTAGTGTGCCCGTACTGCTGTATGATATATAAGGGGAATAACATGTGACCACACAATGTGATTCCAGATAACCGTAGGGTTAACTAGGCTATTAAGACTTGTAGAGCATTGGGAGGGACGAAATTCCAATATCGTCCTTAACTAACCACGCTCAATAATCTGGGGAGTGAAGGCTAGCCCCTATTTGGATATTGTTTAAATCCTCATTAGTGGATTACGATATCCGACTATTATATTGTACTATGTGTTCTATGCGATCTTAGCATGGTGGCCTTACAAGGGACTTGTGCATAATTACTATGTGCTATGCGATGATTATCATGACTCGGCTAGCCCTGCTAGCACATGGTTCAATATGAGGATTCCTATTGAATTCATAATACCTCTGGGATAACCCAGAATCTACCTGGCAAGCCGTACAAATGATTAGCCGATACCATAATTGAACTTGTTTGTGGTTGGATCTTTTGTTGAATAGTTTAGGGACATAAACTATCATGGTGCGATGGTATAACGCTTGTCCTTGTTTGGTTTTAGGGTTAGATTATTGTATCATGATAGGCTATGGAATGAAACTACGAGACATAAATAAATAAATATATATGTTTATTTTCTCTGGTTTTGTTTCTTCATTCTTGCTTCCTTTGTGGTACTTACTGTTTGGGGTCTAACCCCACTGGTTTTGCATGGCCAGGTCTTGATCCAGCACCTGAAGATCTAGCGTATTTTCTCCTGAATAATGACGCATACCAGACGGATGGCTGTTGAGGGACACGAGTGGGTTTCTTCTTCCTGGCTCGATATTGTACATTTTTCTCTTTTGGAAATTTAGCCACCGACACTTGTTAGCTGCAGATCTGAATATTTTGTTTCCTTACATGATTGTAATTAATCAGAATACAGCTGATTATGGTCATGTACTTTTGCTACTTTGTCAGCTTCTTATTTTGTACAACTGGTTTCTAGAATATTTTGATGGTGGCGATTGGGACGCCTTTCAGCTTTATCATACATATTCTATGTTTGCTTTTCTGGTTTGACTGATTGAGATAATAGATATTCTGTATGACCCTAAGTGACTTGCTTGTAGTATACGCCCCTTGTCTAGTTACAGCCGTGATCGCCGTACGACATATAGTACCTTGCACGGGATAACTAGCTATGTACATCTTTGTATCCATCTCCCTATTCAGGTACTAGGGCGTGACAATGTTTTAGTAGTGTCCCATGCAGGTATGTGTTTTCATACTTGTGGGGTGTCATGGTCCTAGGAGTCTCAATCAAATATGTGACTTTAAAAATCCTGAATTTATTCTTCTCGATGCCCTGCTTGACTATCAAATCAATTGCTTCTTTGATCCTTCTCATCCTGTTCTTGATATCTTTTGTCATTTTCTTTAGGGCTTCTTCAATTGCTGGAGCAGTAAATCTGGCAGGTCAGGTTCCCTCTGGGCCGCAGCGAGAGCAGCACCTGCTCTGAGTCAGGTCCGAAATGAGCCAGTGATTGAGCAAGTCGAGACAGTCAAACCAGTAGCAGATCATGTTGAATGACAGACCCTAGAGATCCTAATACCGCCAGCCGTACCAGTGATACTTGATACTCCGGCATTATTGGAGATCATTCGAGGGATGTTAGTAACTCAGCAGCATCAATAATTTCTGCAACAGGAATATAACGTCTTACTGAATCAAGGGTTACAGATGGCTCGAGAGGGAGGCAGAATGATAGATTCGGGGGCGTAAGTCAGATTTTGTCGACTTAATTCGAGTTACTTTAATGGCACAGAGGACACCATCATGGCAGACGCGTGGCTCCAAGACATCGAAGTTATCTTGGCAACAACAAAGGTTTCGGCTGAGGAACAAGTTGATCAGGTCCGATTACAGCTTTAAGACCTTGCCCGTGACTGGAGGGCGTCAGTAGAGGTTGGCTTAAGACGTACTATCTTTTGGGACAATTTCAGGACTCTGTTTTGGGCCAAGTATTTTGGAGTCGTAGCATAATTTGAGCTCCAACAGAGGTTCATCAGTCTCAAGAAGGCCACAGGACCGTAGATGAATATGCAGCCGATATTTGTACGCTGAGTAGATTCGCTCTGACTATGGTGGCTATGGAGTCGGATAGAGCGACGAGGTTCCAACAAGGACTTTATTTGGATATTCTATAATTGGTAGAAGGGCATTACTACTAGACTTACGAAGAAGTGTTGATAGCAGCTCGAAGGCATGAGCTTACTATGCAGAGGTTGTCGACGAGGACGGGAGGCCAGAAGAGGTCTCATGCTCAGAGTGGAGGAGGAGGTGGAGGAGTACCCCGAACCTCAGCACCATCACCTGGCATTCACATTCATGATTCCTCACTGCGAAGGGCGATAGTTTCGATAGTGACAATACTATCTCGACTACAGCCGAGGCAGCAACAACAACAGCAGCGCCAGGGAGCACCGATGGGGTATACTTACTGTAGCAAGGGAGTCCACACTAGAGACGTGTGTCCGGCAGCCAATCGGTTGTGTATGAGGTATGGTAGTCCAGACCACCGGATTGCTAATTGTTCGATGATACAGTGGCCAGGAGGGCCAGTCCAATAATTTTTAGCACTACCAGCACTAGGGAAAGTTCAGCATAGAGGGCCGACAGTAGCAGTACGACCATTAGTTTAGCATCTGTTACTGACACATACTCAAATATACCAATAGCAGAGAAACCAGCAGCAGGGCTAGCAGAAGCCACATCACCGTGTCCAAGGGAGGTAGCAGCACGAAGCGCAGCAGGGCCAGGGGCATGCATTCACTTTGTTTCTGGAGGAGACTTTGGCATCGGGCGACGTGGTGGCAGGTAACATCTCTGTCGCATCTTTTCCTGCTATAGAATTGTTTGATTCTGGTGCATCTCATTTTTTATATCTGCACGATATGTGACACGTATTAGATTGGAGTTTGAGGCATTTTCATAGCGGTTGAATATACTCACTGGTAATGTGCTTGTAGAAGTAGTAGGGTGTGTATAGCATGTCCAATCGTAGTGTGCGTGCGTTCATTACCTGCACGGTTGATCAAGTTCCCTATAGGTAACTTTGACGTTATCCTAGGCATGGACTGGCTGAGAGAGTCATGCTACGACAGATTGCCATAAGGGTAAGGTATTGTTTAGTATCCCAGGCACGAAAGACTTCACCTTTGATAGATCTATGGGAGACCAATATGAAGAGAGGATTACGGCGGCAGTGATAGCAGAAGAACAACTTCCCGAGATAGGCAAGGAGTTTCTAGATGTCTTCCCAGAAGAACTCTCAGGGCTACCACTAGTGAGAGATGTGGAGTGTTGCATAAAATTGATTCCCGAAGCAGGACCAATATCTTGTAAGGTTCACCAGATAGAAATATCAGAACTAGACAAGCTTTACCAACACGTAGAAAAGTTGAAGGCGAAGATGTTTATCCGAACAAGTTGATCACCTTGGGGAGCGCCGATTGTTTTAGTAAAGAAGAAGGATAGGTCAACGAGACTGTGCATCGACTATAGACAATTGAATGTAGTAACAGTAAAGAACAAGTACTCATTACCATGGATAGATGATTTATTTGATCAATTGAGCAAAGCTATGGTTTTCTACAAGATCGACCTCTGGTCAGGATATCATCAAGTAAAATTTTGGGAGCAAGACATACCCAAGACAACATTCAGGTCACGATATGGGAATTACGAATTCTTAGTTATGCCATTCAGATTGACCAATGATCCAGCGGTATTCATGAATTTGATGAACCATAATTTTATGCCATACCTAGATCAGTTCGTGGTGATTTTTATAGTCGATATTCTCGTCTATTCCAGTAGCGAAGAAGAGCACGAAGAGCATCTTTGAAAGGTCTTACAGATTTTGAGGGAACACCAGTTGTATGCAAAGCTCAGTAAGTGTGAGTTTTGGTTAGATCATGTATCATTTTTGGGTCACATTATCTCTGAAGTAGGAGTAACAGTAGACCCAAATAAGTTTAAGGCCGTAGAGAGTTGGCCAGTTCCTAAGACAGTAGCATATGTACATAGTTTCTTAGGATTGACAGGATATTACAGGAGATTTGTAGCAGACTTTGCAAGAATTTCAGCGCCATTGACCCGTTTGACGCACAAAGAGGCTAAGTATGTTTGGTCAACATAATGTCAGACATCATTCGAGGAGTTGAAGAAAAGATTGATTTATGTAGCTATCCTCACATTTCCAATAGGTTTTAGAGGATTTAAAGTGTATTGCAACGCGTCTGTCAAGGGGATCGAGTGTGTTTTGATACAACATGGAAGGGTGATAGCTTATGCATCTCGGCAGCTTCGAGATCGTGAGAAGAACTATCCAACACACGATTTAGAGCTGATGGCAGTTAATATTGCACTTAAGCTATGGAGGCACTACTTGTATGGTGATCGGGTGAAAATATTCATGGATCACAAGAGCTTAAAGTATTTATTTACCCAATTTTTTTTGAACATGAGACAGAGGAGGTGGTTAGAATTGTTGAAGTATTATGATGTGGAACTCCAGTACCATCCAGGCAAAGAGAATGTGGTAGAAGATGCTCTTAGTCGGAGGGACATTACATACATGTTGACATCACAGAATCATATCCTAGAAGATACTCA